>CAJHUC010001650.1:0-19966 GCA_905146915.1 Ostreobium quekettii
ATCCTCAACGAGCTCGGTTACGTGCTCTACAGGGGTGAAAAGCGCCTGTTCGACGCCGCGTCCTACCTCTCGGATGCCTACTTCAAGGGAGAAGAGAAGGGCGCCGATTTCCAGGGGAAGGTGCGCTACAACCAGGCGCTCGTCGCGCTCGCGCGCGGCGAGCAGATGGAAGCGCTCGAATACTTCGACGAATCACTCGAGCATCGCCCGAACAAGACCGTCGCCAGAAAGCGCGGCGAGCTGCTCGCCACACCACCTGACACAACCCCTTACAAGACCGAAGTTTACGGCTCGCTCAAAGAAGCCATCGGAAAGGACAGGCGCATCGACGCGCCATGCAAGAAGCTGACAGCAAAAGATAAGGAGCTAAAGGGCTTCACGTTCTTTGCCTGCGCGCCAGGCAACAGCGAGGCGACCGACGAGGGGGACTACCGCCACCTCTTCTTGCTCGCCGAGCACGAGAACAAGATCACCTCCATCCCCCTCGCGCGCGCTTACGTGATCGAGTCCTTTAGCCCTGGCGGCGGAGCGTCCGCGCAGCTCGACAAGATCTCGATCGCCAACGTCCACGAGGATGGCGAGGACATCTGGGTCGAGCTCGGACTGGTCAGCAAGTCGAGCTCCAAATACGAGGAGTGCACCGAGGATGACGAGATGGGCGAGATGTGTGGCCTGTGCGATGGCGCAGACTGCACGCTGGATACGCGCGCGTTGGTGAGCATCGGGCCGAAGTCGCCAGGGTTGTTGGCGATCTTTGACACCGAGTGGACGTGCGAAAAGGGAGAGGGGTGTTCTCGGGGTGACTTCATCGAGCCGATGTCTGGCATCAAGGATGTCGAGAAGTTTCGACGAAGGCACGAGCTTAAAGGCAAGAAGCTCGTGCTCGGGAAGAAGAGCTACGCGCTCGATCCGCAGAAGCCAGTGATTTTCCCAGGTCGTGACTTCCAGCAGCGCCATCACCGCATCATCAACGTCGTGCCTCATACCCGCGCAGAGGTCACTGAATAACCAGGGTGCTTCTCACGGCGCGGGCGGTCCGAGCTCCTGAATCGTGGCGAGGACCGCGTCGATATCCTCCTCGGAGACATCATGTGCGTGACAAAGCGCAAACAGCCGGCCCGGGGCGTTGATCAAGATCCCTTGCGCCGCCAGGTGCTCGACCCACCTTTGGCCCATCTCTGGTTCACAATCGACATACAGAATATTGGTCGGGCAACGCTCCAGATCGACGCTCAGTCCCGGCACCTTCGACAGTCCGATGGCGAGTTTTCTCGCGTTGTCGTGATCCTTCGAGAGCCGCGCGACATTATGGCGCAGCGCGAAGAGGCCAGCAGCAGCCAGAATACCGACCTGGCGCATCGCGCCGCCAAACCTCTTTCGCACAGCGAGCGCCCGGTCGATGAAGTCCTTTGGCCCACACAGCATGCTCCCCACCGGCGCGCCGAGCCCTTTCGAGAGGCAGAACATCACTGAATCCGCCAGCGCAGTGACCTCGCTCACGGGCACGCCCCAGGCGGTCGCTGCGTTGAACAGCCGCGCGCCATCCATGTGAACGGGCACATGCGCTGCCCTGGCGTGAGCTGCGATGGCGGCGAGTTTTTCAGGGTTCGGGAGCGTACCTCCCGCCATATTGTGTGTGACCTCGACGGTCACGACTCCCACAGGGACGCGATAATAAGGCGCCGGACGCAGCGCGCGCTCGACCTCGTGAGGGTCGAGGCAGCCGTCTGGATCACCCTGGAGGACGGCGGGCGTCAGGCCGCTCAGGGACGCCATCGCGCCTTGCTCGTAGAGCAGGATGTGCGCGCGCGCTTCACACAACACGCTCGTGCCGCGATCCGCCCAGGTCGCGAGCGCGACCTGGTTGCCCATGCTGCCGGTGGGCATAAACAGGGCAGCCTCCTTGCCTGTGATTTCTGCGGCGCGCGCCTCGAGCTCGAGGGCGGTGGGATCCTCGCGGTAGACATCGTCCCCGACGAGCGCTTCGGCCATGGCGCGCCGCATCGCCTCGCCAGGTCGCGTCACCGTATCCGAGCGCAAGTCATAGATGGGGTCGTTCGTGTGGCGCATCGCTCACCTCGTGCGAGAGGGTTTATCGAGTTGGCAGAGCATAGCCTCAAGTATCCCCGACGATCCAAGCCGATTCTTTTGGGTTTCGACATGTCGGGAGGGCGTGGCATGCTAATTCCACGAAGGAACAACAATACAGACATCGCGTGGCACGCCCAGCATCGCTGCGAGCATGCCACGCGAACGCCAGAGGACAGGGTGGCTGATGCTCGCAGAGATTTTGACCAACTTGATGCCCTTTCTTTTCTTGAGCAGCGCGGATCGCGTCGAGCTCGAGCGCGCCGCCGATGTGCTCTCGTTCTCCGAGGGCGAGTGGATTATTCGGCAGGGAACTCGGGGTGATGGGAGGCTGTTTGTCGTGCTCGAGGGGAGCGTCGAGGTCCTCGATGAGGCAGCCTCGTCGCCTCCCGTCTCGATCGAGACGGGGCGCTACTTCGGGGAGCGCGCGGCGCTCTTCCAGACACCACGCTCGCACAGCGTCAGAGCGGCAGAAGATGTCCGCGTCGCGGCCATCCCCGGAGAGGTCTTCCTCGAGTTGTTGGAGAACAGACCTGCGCTCGCGCACTCGCTCGGGAACATCCTGCGAGAGCGTCAGGGGTTGTTTCGCGCCTTCGACGCGTTCATGGCCGAGCTGCTCGTCGGGGTCTCTGAAGACATCATCAACTTTCGCGCGCTGATGCGTCACTACGTCGAGCTTCGCCCGGCGCTGCACCCGCATGTGCAGGATGCTGATGTCATCGACTTCGAGGCGCTGACGTATGCCTCGAACCGTCTACCTGAAGGGATCACGCGCGCCTTCATGCTGTACCTGACTGACAACCTCGATGACCGGCTCGAGGGGCCTGTTTCGCGTCTCCCCGAGCGCGAGACGCGCGCCAGGAGGCGCGCGATCTACGAAATGGCGCCGGGGAAGTTCATGGTCATGCTGCGCGATGGGGTCTCTGATTTGATCGACTTCGTGACGTGTCTGTGCGCCTTCGCCACCGAGACGCGCAAGATCCGCTACCGCTGGCTCGCGCCACACAGGCTCGATGCGCTCGCGGCCTACATGGATGCCCCCGATCAGGAGGTGGATACGCGCGCGTTCTTGCTCGAGCATGGCTTTGATCAGGAGGAGATCGAGCACTTCGAGCGGCTCTGGCCAGGGCGCGTGATCGAGACGTTCTACGAGATCGCGCTGCACCACGAGGATTATAACATCCAGGTCACCAAGCAGCTCCAGGGCTACAACGCCCAGCACGCGGAGCACTGGACCGGGCAAATCGCGCAGGCGGTGACCTCGCTGCTCGGGCATCCTTGCGCGGACCTCCCCGCTGATCTTCCCGTGCACATCATCAGCTCCAACACGCACTCGGTGCACAACTGCCTGAGCTCCTTCCTGCGCCACCACCGCGCCGAGATCGAGGCATGGGGTGCCGAGCATCACCCCGAACTCTGCGCGGTCGAGTGGGTCGATGGCGAGGACCTCCTCTACGCGCTCACGCGCCACTGGCTCGCTGCCCACCCCGAGCGCCAGAACGAGCGCGAGGAGGAGGATCGCGAAGGGGGGATGATCCGGCTCGCCTCCACAGCGCTGACCGGGATCTCTGTGGAGTTGATCGACCTCTCTAGGATCGAGGCGGCGGGCATCGATGAAGGCATCTTCGACGCGGATCAGGAGCTGTGTCAGGAGGGGTTGTTGGTCAACATCGACTATGCCTTCGGGCAACAGGCCGAAGAGATCTTGGCCATCCTGCTGCAATTATTCGGCGCGAACGTGCGCAGCGTGAATATCCTGGGGAAAGCTGGAGCGCTGGTCGGCGAGCGGGGGGATATCCTCGTGGCGAACGCGTTTGTGGAGCAAACGCAGGATCTGCTCGAGCCATTGAATAGAGTCAACGGCTGTGATCTGGAGCGCCTGGCGAGCCGTGTTCCTGACCGTCGCGTCTTCCAGGGGCCTGTGCTCACGGTCGCCGGGACGCTCCTTCAGAACAATGTCTTGCTTCGTTTTTACCGCCACATCTGGGGGTGCATCGGGCTCGAGATGGAGGGGACCTATTACTTGCGAGAGCTCCTCAAGGCGACGCACCTCGGCATCATCCCGAGCGATGTGGAGATGCGCTTTGTCTATTACGTGTCGGACGTGCCGCTCTCTCCTGGCGAGACGCTCGCGGGCGCTCTGCGCCCCGGCGAGGGCATTCCTCCGCTGTATGCGATCACGCGAGAGGTTCTCTCGGGTGTCCTCGCGAAGTAGGGGGCTCACGCCATCTGGGATTCGTCCTCTGGCGACACCATGGCCAGACCTCCGGCGCCCTCTGCTTGCGTGAGAGCCCCCTGGATTTCGTCCGTGATGGCCAGCGAGAGCGCGCCAGTCTCCACATCAGGGGTGCGTTCGTAGATGACGCCGCGCGCGCGCTCGAGGGGCGCCAGCAGTGATTTTGGCGCCTCCTTCGAGAACGCCACGATCGCGATGAGCGCGTCGCGTTGGCCGATCTGCTCGAGCACCTCGATCACCAGCGAGAGCACGTCCAGCTTGAACGCGTTCGAGAGCAGGTGCACGAGCCGCTCCTCGTACTCGCGTGCATACGTCGCCTTGAGCTCTGGCGACAACCTCCCCACGCAATGCAGGTAGGCGATCGCGAGCCTGCTCTCTTGTTCGATGTGCGCCTTGGGGATGGCCGCGAGCTCTTCTGCCAGATCATCGACCGGGTGCTTGATCATCCCGACGAGCAGGTGCCCCTGTTGGACAGGGTCGAGGTCGAGTAGGTGGGCGTCGACGAGTTGGGGGAAGTCTTCATGAAAGATCAAGGCGCGCGCGGCGCCAGCATCTCCTTCGAACAAGCGCGCGAGGATCACCTCCCAGAGCTCGGGAGAGAAGTACTCGCGCACCCACCCCCAGACATGCACTGGCCTCGTGGCGACCCATGGCGAGAGCAGTGTCCATCGATCTTCTGGTTCGCGACGCTTGATCATGCGCCGCGTGTGACTCTGCACGAGCGGTTCGCCGACGGTGAGCCCTGCGAGCACGATCTCGGTGAACTGATCGAGCTGCCTGTCACTGAGTGAGACGAAGTGGCGCTCGACGCGCGAGTGATTCGGGTCCTTGAAGCGCGCGAGCCACGCGACACAGAGCGGGAGCCTCGCCTCCGGGAAGTCCAGGAGCTCCTTCCCATCGAACCTGGTCAACAGATCGCGGAGCCACTCGTTCTCGGGTTGGAGCGAGAGCTCGAGCAAGCGGGCGAGGGCGGCGGGAGCCTCGTCGCGGTGCTCGGGCGCGACAATCGCCTCGGCGATCGCCTCTCGCTGACGTCTGAGGCGTTCCGGGAAGTCGGATTGCTCGGGTTGGCGAGGCCAGCTCTGGAGCGCGCTGCTCTCGAGCAGCGCGACGAGGATCTCTTCTCGGGCGCTGTCTGGGGTGATGTCGAGCGAGAACGCGAACGCCGAGGCGATGGCATGGAGAATCTCGACCTCGCTCTCGAGCAGGCGCTCGAGCCTGGATACGGTCCACCCCGTGACGCGCATGGTCGGCACCGCCGTAAAGGAGCGCCCCACTCGAATCAGGCCATTGGGTGTGATGTTGATAAAGCTCTTTCGTTCGAGCGCCGGGGTCGTCGCCGCGTCGATCTCTTCCCACCAGTTCGATGCCAAAGAGCGCGCGAGGATTTCCGGGGCGAACAGTGGGACCTCGAGCCCATCGAGGTTGATAAATCCGTTGCCCGTGATCTTATGCAGGTGGGTCTGCGGGGGCAGCTCGCCAGGATCGAGCAAGAGCCCGAGGAACAATCCTGGGCGAGCGTGATTGGGCACGAAGAACCAGAAGGTATCTTCGCGCACGCCGCGCGTCATGTACGTCTCCGCCGGGTGACGCATCCCGAACTCGGCGGCCTCGCGGCTGGTCAGCAAGAAGGGCTCGCCGGGCAAGAGCTTGCTCGCGAGCGGTCTCCAGAGGTGCGCGAAGATGCCTGGTTTGTCGTAAATCTCGAAGATGTCGCGATCATCTGTGAGCAACCTGATGGCGTCATCCTCCGAGGAGTCGACGAGCTCGAACCTGCGGTTTCGTCTGACTTTTAGCGCCAGGACGAACGCCAGGATGATCAGAAACGCGATCGCGAGGACTCCTGGGAGGATGCTGACGCTGTTCACGTGTGGCTCTCGTGGGCGTGGTTTCGGCAGGCGAACGGGTGCGAACTCAGGAGGTCAATCGTCTCAGGAGGTCGAGGTCTTGTCGAGTCAAGCACTCGGCGCGGCCTCGGGGCTTGTAGCGTTTGCTCCCGTTGGCGGCGAAGCGGTCGACGATCTCGGCGATGTCACCGCGATCGATGTGGTAATCCATGGCCACGAACAGCTTGGCGCGCGCCTCGGTCTTCAGGTTGTAGGCGCACGTCAGGAGCGCGTAGTGCAGCCTCGGGTGGGCCTGGGGCAGGGCGGGGTTGACGGTGAAGTTGCGGTAGAGGCCGCGCAACCTCCCGATCGCTCTGGCGCGCAACCTGTTGGCCCAATCGACCTGTGTGGGGCG
This sequence comes from Ostreobium quekettii, assembly GCA_905146915.1. Classification (NCBI taxonomy): domain Eukaryota; kingdom Viridiplantae; phylum Chlorophyta; class Ulvophyceae; order Bryopsidales; family Ostreobiaceae; genus Ostreobium; species Ostreobium quekettii. The sequence continues at coordinate 6,566 of CAJHUC010001650.1, forward strand.
ACCGTCGAGGTCTGGCTCGTCGATGGCCGCGAGCGCGTCCTTTAAAGCCTGCACGAGCTCTTCCTTGGCGAGCAGGGCGTCCTCGTTCGTGGCGTAATGCATGCGCTCCCAGGCGCGCGACCAGTCATGGTCAGCGAGCGCCTCGCGAAACTCCTCGATGCCTTGCAGCAGGTACATCGCCTCGGCGACGCGTTCGCGCTCGAGCTCCTCGATGACGCCGCCTGTCGAGACGAGCAAGTAGGCGAAGCGACGCTCGCCATCGACGCACCCATCAGCCAGGTAGTACTTTCCATCCTCGAGCGTGTACGTGTGGCGTTTGCTCCCATCTTCGAGCGTCTGGCTCTGGCTCGGTTTTAACTTCTTTCCGCGCATCGCCTGATCGCGATCGAAGTACCAGCCACGCAGAGGTCTCGCCTCTCCGGTGGAGATGGAAGGGACGGCGAGCGTGATGAGCTGGGCACGATCGCCATTTCCATCTTTGCTGAGGATCAATTCATTAGCGATTTCAATTGTGTAGGGCATATGAATGATTTCTTGGAAAATGAAATTCTTTATCTAAAAACTCAAGAAAGGGCAGGCGAATTTCGAGCGAAGATGGTATTGTTTTTGATGAGAAAACTCATCCAGATGTCAGGCTCGCGAGGGGATTGTGGATCAGGCCAGGAAAAGACTTCACGACACGATGCAAAAGATCGATGCGAAGTGGTCTGGTGTGCAGATCAACGATCACTTCATGATCCAACGTTGTGTGACGTTGGGGCGCCACCACGCTCTTATGGAGGGGTGGGATATGGCGATGGGGACGCGCGTCGCCATCAAGCTCCCGCTGCGGCGCGCTGACACATACCCGTTGCTCGAGCGCGAGCGCATCTCGCTCGAGCAGCTCGCGGGCGTCGCTGGCCCCGAGGTGCTTGGCGTCGAGCGCGTGAGCAAGCGCTTCGCGCTGGTGCTCGAGTGGGTCGAGGGTGAGCCGCTCTCGGATCACCTGAAACAAAGGCGCGGGTTCACGCAGACAGAATTCTATCATATCACTCGCGGGCTCGCGCGACAGCTCTCGGGCATCCACGAGTTCGGGTTCGCCTATCTCAACCTCAAGCCAGAGAATGTGCTCGTCGGAGAGCAGCCGAGGTTGATCGATTTTGGCAAGACGCGCCATCGACGAGAGCCCAACCCGGGCGGAGTCGAGGGCGGAGATGTTCGCGCGGTCGATATCCACGCGTTCGCCTCGCTGATCTGTTGCATGCTCGAGCCAGATTGGAAGATCGGTCAGGACGTGCCGCTCCATTACCCTGATGGAGAGCGCGTTCCCGGGACGCTGATCCTCTTGCTGGCGCGCTCGCTCGACACACCCGACAAGCGCCCCACATCGCAAAAGTTCGTCAGCACGCTGCGCAATCTTGTCGAGCAACGGCTCCTGGCGCGCATGAGCCCGGGACAAGCCATGTCAGACAAGGTCAGCACGACCGACGATTGGGCCAGGGAGACGACCAAGGAGGTCCATGGGTTGGCGGAGCGCGAGGATATCTCCAGAGAGTTGTTGCCGCGCGTGCTCGATGAGGACCCACGAGAGAGCTCGCGCGACCTGTTACGCGAGACCTTCGACAACCCCACCATGCGCGAGCGCTTGCTCTCGCATATGAGGTTGAACGAGGAGAACTGATCGCTCTTCAATCGACCTCGGTCAGCCCGCCAGCAGACGCGCTCGAACTGAGCGCTCCCTTGAGCTCATCCTCGCCATCGGTGGCCATCGAGATCGCGCCGCTCAGGTGATCTCCGCCCATCTTCTGGCGCGTCCCCATCACGATCGAGCGATCTTGCTCGAGCTGACGCGCCTCGCCAGCTTCTTCGCGGACATCATTGGCGCTCTTGAGCGCCGAGTAGAGGTAGGCGCAGACGGGCCAGAGGAAGAGGAAGCCTCCTACAAAGATAAGCGATGCCCAACCTGCGTAGGCGTCCCCATACATCGCCGCCTGCCACGCCGCCGCGGGCACACCGACAAGAAGACCGATGAAGAAGAGCGCGAGGAGCGCCTGCTTCCCGAAGTCGCGCGCGTAACGCGCGATGTTCGCGCTGGTCCTCGATCGGCGCGTCTCGATATCCGCGAGGTCACGCGCGACGAGCTCCTTGAGAAGCTTCGGATCGAGCGTCTTCCCCTCGAGACCGGCGGCTTGTTTTTTGGCCGACGCGAGCTGGCGCTTGTGAGCGCCATGCGACAACAAGAGCCCGAGGGTGATGTGAGCCGAGGCGATGACCGAAGAGATGATGCCGAAAAAGAGCGCGATGATGATCGCCCAGTGCGGATCTACGAGGACCGCCGTGATGCCCGCTTGAAGCGCGAAGCACCCGAGCGCCATCAGCGCCCAGAACAGCGCCTGCTTCCATCTGCGCCTTCGGCGCGCGCCGAGGATGGCGACGCGCGCGAGGCTCTGTTGTTCGAGGTCTGTCGTCATCGCGGCGATCTTCAGAGTTGAAGGTGGTCTTCTCGCTCCAGCGTATCGAAGAGGTGCCGCATCAACAACTGCTCGAGCTCCTCGGCGCGTTCTTCTCGCGCTCGCGCTCCCTCGTTAAAACTGCTCGCCATCGATGGCCCCAGGTTCAAGAAGGACTCCGTCGCGCGACTCGCCTCGTTGGCAACCCACGAGAGCAGATGCGCGCCGCCGCGCAAGGGATTGCGCTCGCGAGAGACGCGCCGCGTCGCCCGCTCGAAGCGCTGCCCCGCGCGCTCGATGGCGTCCATGCCTCTGGCGCCGATGTCGATAAGCCACTGATCGAGCCTCCCGAGCTGTGCGATCTGGCGATGCAGATCACGCGTGCAAAGCATCGGATCGCTCCGCAGGTAATTGATCGCCAGCGCTCTGTACGTCGCTCCTCCAGTGGATGCGTGATACTGACGCGCCCCGGTGTCTCCCTCGAGCTCTCGATGCCTCGCCGCGAGCGCCGCCTCATCGACCTCGAGCATGATCCAGTGGCGCTTGAGCTCGAGGTCGGCCAGGAACACATCGGGCGGTGATTCCTCGAGCTCCTGGCTCATTTGCCAGGCGGTCGCCACGACCAGCCTCCAGTTCCAGACCTCGAGCGTGTCATTCAAACCGGGGATCTGTATCAGGCGATCGAACCAATGCTCGCTCCAGGCGGGTTGATGGGAGCGCACGTAGTGCGCCGCCGCCGCGCGTTCGCCATCGCGCATCGCCAGGATCATCCTGTAGGCGTGGATAAAATCGACCGGTGGTCTCGCCAGCATCGCTCGAAGCTCGCCCCAGTGGTTTTCTCGCGTCGCGCTCATCGTTTATGCCCTCTCGAAGGTGGCTCCGATCCTGTCTCGTGCGAAGATCCCTTGAAAGCTCGTCGCGGATCGCCACGAGGCCAAGTCTATCGATGATCGAAATGCATACAGGATCGTGGCTTGTTCCAACTCTGAAGCCTATCCTGATGATCGTTCCCCGCACCGAAGATGCCCCGAGCCACAATGCCGCTCTCGTTCACTGACAAAAGAAAGCAAGCGGTCTCGATGGCCGCCTGGCTGCTCCTTGTTTGCTCGCTGACCGCGACCGTCGGCGCGCAGACAAAGCATACGATCGAGCCCAGCCCGCTGAGTGAAGAGACAAGGCGCGAGCTCGAAGAGCTCGACAAACCCCACCTCGCCACGTTGCACTCCTCACTCAGAGGTCCTCTCGAGGAGGCGCTCTCCGAGCTCCGATCGCAGGGTTGGAGGGCGCGAATTTCGAGAGCAAGGCGCACCAAAGAAGAGCAGCGCGAAGCCTTCGACGCGGGTTACTCCAAGACCCTTCGAAGCAAGCATCTGTGCGGCAAAGCCGCTGATATTATGCTCCATCCTCACATCTTCCCCGAGGTCTCTCACCCCTTCTGGGATGCCAAGGATCGCGCCGTCGAGAGGCGCGGGTTGAAGACCCTGGATGTGCCTTCATTTCGTGATCGTCCCCACGTGGAGCTCGCGAGCGATTGTGACTGGGACAGCCTCGGGATGGGGCCTGTCGGTGGGTGGGAGTGGCGCGGCGAGGGGAAGCGCGTCACGCTGAACGTGACGCGCTCACGCGCGAGCAACAAGTACGAAGGGACCGTGGATATCGAGAGGGTCGGTAGACCCGTCGAGCGCCGCCTGCTCGAAACAATCGATGTGCGCTACACCTACAGCGGCGAGCGCAACAGCACCGAGCGCGTCACGCTGCGCGTGCGCGAGCGCGCCCTCGAGACCGGCGAGGTGTACCGCAGGACCTTCGAGGTCTCGACGCTCACGAGCGCTGGCAATGGCTACACGCGCGCAGATTGGATGAAGCTTCGAACCAAACGAGGCACGACCTTCGCGCGGGTCGCGCCTTCATCTGGGTCCTCTCTCCCCGAGTAATATCCATCGCTACCTGGCGACGTGTTTTGTCGCCCAGTCCACCATCTCGCCGAGCTGGACTGCCTCGCGATCGCCATTATCGAAGTTCCCCGTGCCGTGACGCCCGTTCTCGATCTCGATGATGCGCCACGCCTCGTTTTCCCCGTTGTATTGGGTCGCCCACGGTTCATTATCCGGGTGCACGATCAGCACCGGGCAGGACTCGATATCACTGCGCCGGATCTTGTTTTGCGCCTCGGTGTAGGAGCCCGGTGAGAGCCAGATGACGGCCTCGGGGCCAGGAAGTGCGCTATTCTGGCGGCTCGATACATAGTCGAAGACGGATGTCGTCCCGTTGCTCGCGCCCACGAGCAGGATCTCCTCGGCATCGATCCGACAGGGCGCCTCATCCGAGAGCATAAAGCTGACGGCGGCTTCCACGTCCAGGCTGGCGGTCTCGCCGGTGTAGGCATCCTGCGCGTTCCCGCCCGAATCTCCCGCGCCGCGCCGATCGACGTTGAGCACGTTCAGGTCGAGCGCCGCCAGCGCTTCTCGAACACGAGGGGGATAGCTCGAGCGGTCATTGCTCGGAGGGATCATATGAAAGAGGAGCACGGCGCCCCTTCCTTGATGTGCAGCGGGCGTGAAATCAGCCACCAGCTCGACGCCATCGCTCGTCGTGAAGCGCACGACGCCAGCCTCGGCGCTGCATTCCTCGAGCGCTGAGGCTGGCGTCGTCTGGTTGTTGGCCAGCGTGGTGTTGTTCGAGCCGTTCGATGCGCTCGTGTTGTTTCCCGAGGTCTCTTCGGGCTCTTCGGCCTGGCATGCGGTCAAGCACAAGCCAACGCAACAACTCGCGAGGCTCGCAAAAACAGGGAGGGTTCTCTTCACGTTCACGGGCGTGGCTCCGATGATCTGGGTTTTGCTTTGCTGACCCATGGAGAATGCGCCATCCCGTTCGATGATTCAAATGGCGTTCAGTTCACCTCGAAGCCAAACCAACGCTTTACCTCGGGCTTGAGGTAGGTCACCAGCAGGGGGAGGGCGAAGGGGAACATGCAGCTCGAGATCCCGCTCACGATCATCAGCATGTGATACACGTACGTGAACTTCGAGCGGGGCAAGAAGAGGGCCGCTCCGTTCAGCAGCGCGATCGGCGTGCACACCCCGAACACGATCAACCAGTGCATTGCCCATTGGTTGTCAGGGTTAGAGCCAGGCGCGGCTTTGACGAAGGCGATGGCCATGATGATGAGGAAGAGGATGGTCAAGACCGCGGCGTAGATGCCGAACCATTTGACGGGGGATGGGGGTTGTGGCGTGCGATGCATGTGGAGACAGCTCCTCGGGTGTCGGTAAGGTCGAATCTCTGACCGGAGGAGTGAATATAGGCGCGATAATGATTAGTTAAATTAGAAAATAAAAATCATAAGCATTGATTTAATAGAATTTAACTCTCTCCTGATGCGGATCTCCGCCCAGAGCCATTTGATTAGTTAAAATCTAATTTAAAATTAGGTTTTATTTTATTTTTCCTACATGTAGGTGCGTGTATGTTGGTTCTTGTCAACGAGAGCATGACCGACGTATCGCGCCACAAGACGCCGCCGGCCCCTCTCTTTCACCCTTCATCGCGTCGCGGAGAGAAGAGATGTCGAAGTTTTTGACTTACAGCAAAATTGAAAACGGTGAGTTCATTTCGATTCAGGTCAACGAGCATGGCCTGGTCCAGTTGGACATCGAGCGCTCCAGAGGCCGCGATCGTCACGAAAAGTACCTCGCCCCCCACGCCGTCAACGAGCTCTTCACGCGATTCGAGCGCTCCGGTTGGGTGCACATGCAGCATATGGGCTCGGGGTTGATCTCGCTCGGCGCTGGCATCGAGGGCACCAAGCCCAGGACCAAGAGCGTCGATAGCTTCTTCCTCTCGGGCGAGCTTCAAGAATACGTGGACATGTTCGAGCGCATCCTCGTCGACACCCGCGAGGAGATGAGCTGGCGTAACGCGAACCGTCGCTTCTACAGCCACGAGCCCGAGGAGAACGACGACATCGACCTCGGCTGGATCGTCGCTCCCGTGATCGCCGCCTTCGGGATCATCGCCTCGCAGACGATCTTGTTGCTCGTCCTGCTGGCGCTCGGGATCGGCGCGTACTCGGCGACGGAGAACCTGATGGTGATCTTCCCGCTTCTTATCGTGGGGCTCGTCGGCGGGCTGGCGACCTATGTGGGCTCGGGCGTCGCGATCGGCTACTGGTGCCGCGTGGATGCGATGCACAAGGGGATGGCTGCCGCGGGGTTGGTGGGCTTTATCAACATCATGAGCTCGCTCTACATGGGGCACTTCGGCGTGGCGACGTTTACGGGCATCGCCATCGCCATCGCGCTCACTCGGGCAGGTGTTGGCGGCGGCATGCGCCTGCGCGCTCGCAAGCGCGACCTCTGAGCGTTAAGAAGAGATGCAAGAAGAAGAGATGGCGAGGATGTGAACATCCTCGCCATCTCTTCTTCTTGCATGTGCCAGGGCTCATTTCTTCTTCTTGGCCGAGGACTTCTCTTCCTTGAAGGTATCCGCCACGACCTCATCGCCGAAGCGCTCGTAGTTCGCCAGCCATGCCGCCGCGTTCACGATATAGCGCCCTGTCCCGGCTGTATCCCATTTGTAGTAGAGGCGCGTGAAGCCGCCATCGAGGATCGCGCGCTTGCCTTTCCTGTCATAGAGCGACGCGACGACGTTCCCGGCCGATCCCCAGATAAATGGGGTCAACAGGCTGTTCTTGTCGATAGTGGCGATGGTGATCCCTTCATAGATGTACTCAAGGCCGGTCGAGATCAGGTGGTCGGCGAGCACGCCGGACTTGGACTTGCCCATCTTGAGGCTGATGGTCTTGTCGCCGGGGACGTTGCCTGTCATTCCGGTGTCAAAAAGCGCCTTGGCGACGAGGTTCGCGTCGTCATAACAGGGGTCATTGTCGCCCCAGATGTAGACCCCGCGGCCCTTGTCGAAGAACTTCTTGATCACCATGGCGTGTTCGTCGGTCAACTGCTGCCCGGTGCAACCTGCGATCAACCAAAACTGGTTGGCGTTCTTCCTGGCGAGCGCCTCTTCGAGCTGCTTGACGGTCGGGACGCCTTGCATTCTGTAAACAGAAAACCCTTTTGTTTTAAGGGCCTTCCAGGGCTCGGTGATCGTCGTCTGGTGGAGCTGGAGCACGACGACCGTCTGCCCCTCGAAGGCGCCATCGACAGCGAGGTCGAAATCACTGCTCGAGGCGTTCCCGTAACTATCGCGCTTGACCTTCTCCTTGCGGACCTCCGTCCTCACGTTGCCTTGATCATCCTCGAACTTGTACTCGCGCTCGACGCTGGCGGGGGCGCTGCTTCGCCCCGCGGACTTGTTGTATTGGGCAAAGCTCGTCGAGGAGAAGAGCAGGATGCTGGCGAGTGTGAGGAGCGTCGCGGTGAGTTTCGAAGGCGTCATGGTCGTTCTCGTGGGAAAAATGGGTCCGTGGGAGGTCCTCGTTTCTGTCGATAGGGGTTTGAACGCCGTCGAGCTCGAATGGATCTAAAAAGATTGAAAAAGAGCTCACCTTCCACGAGCCCGAGTCGACCGCTCTGGACAGGTTCGCGCGCTTGATACAGTCTCTGTGAAACGAAATGAGCCATGCCGAGCGAGGTCGATGTTGAGCGATGACAACAAGAAGAACGAGACCGCTATCGCGGTCCGCGGCAGTGATGATTACGAGCGCTCGCATATGACGCCTGATGAAGGCGTGCTCTATCGAGACAAGTTCGTCTCGCACTGGAGCTGGCACGCGATCATGGGCGCGACAGGGCTGGCGAGCACCTTGCCGCTGTTGCTCACACCAGAAGGAGCGGAGCAGTGGCCCATGATCTTGCTCATGGCGGCCTCGCTCGCGATCGTCTGGTTGATGTTCGCGGTCCTTCGCGTCAGCGTCTCGAGCCAAAAGGTGCAGATCCAGCTGGGGCTGTTCGGTCCCGAGATCCCCATCGAGCAAATTACCCGCGCCGAAGCCGTCGATTACGACTGGAAGACGTATGGCGGGTGGGGTATCCGCCGCGGCAAGGATGGAAGCTGGGCGTACAATATGGTCGGTGACGCAGGGCGCGCCGCCAGGATCGAGTACACCGATGAGAAAGGGAAAGAGCGCGCCGTACTCGTCACCAGCCAGGAACCTCATCTGCTCGTCGACGCGATCCAGCAGGCGCGAGGCGTCGATGTCAACGCTGCGCGCGATGATGACGAGATCGAGGACGCCGTGCTCGATCTCGGCGAAGAGGGAGACGAGCGTGATGGCGTCATCTTCGACGTGGAGGATGATCGCGCTGAAGTTGCTGATGAAGTCGAAGAAAAGGAAGAAGTGGTCGAAGTTTCGGGAACTTCCTCCAAAAAATGATGTCCAAACCTTCCCATGGGAAACAAACCACAGCTGGTGAAGGTATGGACATGAAGAAGATTTCGATATTGCTGTTCGCTGCGCTCACGCTCTCTTTGATTCCTTCGACGACCGCATTCGCTCAGGGCGATAACGAAGTCGAAGGTGGCGGCGCGGTGCTCCTCCCGGTGTCGGAAATCCGCGGGAAGCGGCAGGCGCCCGGCGCGGTCTACATCCTCAAGAACAAGGATCTTAGCTACGAGCGCGTCGATCTCGACAAGTCCTTCGTCGACCGTATCGAGGAGACCGTCGAGCAAGATCCGTTCTGACCCTACATCGTCGGGAGAATCCCATGCTTGATGAGGAAATCACGGCGTTGGGCGCGGACCTCCGCCGAGTCCCGTGGGCAATCGTTATGCCCACACGGGTAGGTGTAAAACTCGATGTTTTCGCGCGATGCGGCGATGCGTTTTGCATGAGAGAGCGGGATCAACAGGTCCTTCGTGCCGTGTGTCAGAAGCACCGGGACCTCTGGGAGTGTGTTTAACACCTGGAGTGATTCGTAAGGATCGCGCACCAGAAACCCTGGCATCAGCCGCGTGCTCGCCATCTCGCGCATACTGCTAAACGTCGATCGCAGGATAAACGCCTCTGGAGGATGCGTCGCCGCCAACGCGCACGCCACACCACCGCCGAGCGAGGTCCCGAAGTACACGATTCGCGAGGTGTCCACGTCCTCTCGCGCGGCGACTTTCTCGCGCCAGAACACCGCGTTTTGGACCAGGGTCTCCTGCGTTGGCTCGCCAGCGACGCCAGCATACCCAGGGTACTCGACCACCAGGATATGCATCCCCATCTGGCGATACGGTTCGAGCATCGGCCAGACGTACTGCGCCGCCGAGCCGTTGCCATGAAAATAAAGCATCAGCGGCGCCTTGCCCGAAGCGTCCAGCTTCTCCGAGGGCATCCAGATCGCGATCGCTTCGCCGCCGTCCACTTTATGCCTCGTGACCTCGGCATTCTGGCGGTGGATCTCGGGTGTCTGCGTCGGGAGATGCTCTCTGGGGTAGAAGATCGAGCGCTGGATTACAAACAGCACCACCGCTGCGGTGAGGTAGGTCCCGATAAGAATGAACAGGATGTAGAACATCAGCTTCTTGATCACGAAGGTCAGGGTGCGCTCGCTGCGAGACTTCTCGTCGCGATCGTCCGCGTTGTCTTGCTTTTCTGCGTCCATGCGTTCTCCTCGAGTGATCAGCGCGGAGCACCTTTCTATCATGACAACGCTTCGCGGCGCGCAAAAGCATGGCGGGGCAGATTTTTCCCCAACCTGGTTGCCAAAAAGCCGCACCCAGGTTGGGAAAATCTACCCTCTTTACTCAGCTGGCACTGCTGCCCTTCGAAGCGCCAAAAGCGAACTCGGGGAGTACGCCCATCTCCTCGAAGACCTCGCAGCGTCCGTCGCGAAAATCCCCTTTCATATCCGAGACAAGGCCAATTTCGAGGACCTCGGGGTCCTCGGCGTTTACGGGCTGCCATCCGCCCTCCCAGGCGGGGCGCCCGGTGTGCGCGAACGCGCCCCATGCGGTTTGCATCTTCGCGCTCAGGTCCAGATCGAGCAGCGTCGGGATGACGCCGATCTTGTCGAAGTTCCCGAACACGTATGGGATATCCGCCGCGTGCAGCGGACCGTAAAGCGTGCTGAATGGCGTCGGGCCGTTCATCAGGTGGTACACGTAGGCGTCATCGCCCATGGCGCGCGCGACGTTGTAGGTGTCGCAGTTAAACAGCAGCTCGCCGAACATCGCCACGAAGGCGTCCTTGCCGGTAGGATACTTCCAGCGAGGATACTGCTCGACGATCGCCTTTGCGGCGTCCTCGCTCCCCAGGAACTCGGCGACGAACTCCTCCATGTCAGCGCGCGTGAGGATCGGTGCGGTCGAGGCGAACATGGCCCCTTCATTGCCGTTGCTCCCAAAAATCACTGGACGCTTTGGCGCGCGGCCTTCGCGCAGTCGTTTGGAGGGTTGCTCCGGGATCGTCGCACCATCGATGACCGGGCCGAGCGCGACATCTGCTTCGAAGAGCGAGAAGAGCTTGGTGATCTCGATCGCCTCGCTCAGATCCTTGGCGGGGATGTCGCGCAGGCATTCGAGGCGAGTGGTGGGATCGTCGCAGCCAAGCTCCTGGGAGATGTCCTGTGAGAAGGCGACGGGGTCCGCCATCATGGCGGGTTCTCCGGGGACGCCGAACAACGAGCAGTTTCCGCTCTGCACGATCGACTTGTGGAACAGGTCATCTGCCGCGGGCGCGCCCATCAACGCGCAGGTCGAGATGGCGCCAGCCGACTCTCCGAACAGGGTGATATTATCCGGGTCACCGCCAAACGCGCGGGCGTTTGCCTTGATCCAGCGCAGCGCTTCGATCTGGTCGAGGACGCTCATATTGCCCATGGCGCCTTCGGCGTCCTCTTCAGCGAGCTCTGGCAGCGCGAGGTTTCCGAACAGGCCGAGGCGGTAGTTGATGGTGACGACCACAACATCCCCATCCACCGCGAGGTCCGCGCCTTCATACAGCCCCATCGCCGTCTCGCCGACGACAAATCCACCCCCATAAATCCAGACCATCACGGGGCGTTCTGCCTTGTCATTATGCGCCCAGACGTTGAGCGAGAGGCAATCCTCGCTCGTCTCGTTGAACGAAAAGGGGCTCTGCATACAGGATGGCCCGAAATCACTCGCATCGAGCGTCTCGTCCCAGGGAGCGGCGCTCTCGGGGCGACGAAACCGTCGCTCCCCGACAGGAGGTTTCGCAAAGGGGATGCCCTTGAAGACGCGTAAATCACCCTCTTCCTGGCCTCGAACGCGGCCATGAGTGGTTTCGACCTCGGCGCCACTCTGGAGAGGGACCTCACGATCGAGCACCGAGGGCATCTCTTCCTGGTCATCTCCAGTCATCGGGTCAGGATCGCCATCCTCGTTGTTCACGGCCTCCATCGAGGGGTCGTCGATCGGCGAGGTCTCGTTGTTCTCCAGCACATCTGCGTTGTTCACGTCTGTCGCGTCGGCGGCGTGTGTTTCAGCGTCGGCGCAATGGATAAGCGCCAGCGAGCAGAGCGATAAGATCGTGAGCACGGCACGTGTAGGCATTCCAACTCCCCAGGTTGTTTGGTGGTCATACCAATCGGGTCAAACGCGCGGACTCTAGCGAGGTCAGGTCGCCGAGTCAACACGCTCCCACCTGTTATCTGGCTGAAAACACGCCGGAATCGAGCGACTAGGCGAGATGGGTTGTTATCCTGGCAGCCAAAGCCGTCCGCACGAGAGCTACCGATTCGAATCATTTTCATTGCAAGGTTTGCTTTGCAATGTTCCATCGGGGCAAATGACGTCAAAGAACAGAGCATCTTGAAAGTTTACGCCGTCCAGGTTTGCTCCAGTGAAGTCAGTTTTTGAAATATAAGTGTTAGAGAAATCAGAATTACTCAAGACGGCATTTCTAAAGTTAGATGCGAAAAATGACTTCTTCGAAAAATCGACATTCGTGGCTTTAATGTTTTCCATCGAGACGTTTACAAACTCCCGCTTAAATTTTCTTGAAGACTTTAATATATTATCGACTTCTTCTTGTTTGAACTTCACTTCATAAGGAATAGAAGACAGATCACCGTCCATAAACCCATTCGATATTAAAAGAATGGTCAGATTATTTTTGTTTATCGTATGCCAGTATGCACTCGAAGAAGCATGTGCACCCGCGTATCCATTCATCAGGACGCCTTCTTTGATTGCAAAGGTCCAGGGAGTCTTTGGGTTTTGAAAAGGAAAACTCTTTGCCTTCTCCCAATTGGTAATATTCACTATGCCAAGGTGATTGCTTCCTATAGAAGCTTGCAACTCTATCAAAGCTTGCAGTTGGCTCTCCGAGGCATTACAGCCTTCCTTAAAGAAGAGCCACACACCATCATCCAAGCTACTAATATCTTCATTGCCGCTGAATACTTTGAAAACAACTTCGGAGCTCGAGTCTCTATTGGAAATCCATGAAAGTTGATTATTTTGATCGACCTCGGGCCGATTAGCGCCGGATGTATTATTGTCTTCTTGATGTATGGATGAGTGCTGACTGGAAGAGCACCCTGCTGTGAAAACCAAAATTGAAATCGTGATGATAATTTTCATGAAAAAATGGTTCTTCGAAAACATTATACCCCAGTTCGGTGTGGCAGAAGTTTCAGGAGATATATTCATGATCACTGATACGTGATCATCCACCAGCTTAACATAAGCGATTGCCAACGTAATCATTCAGGCGGCTATCGAAAACAGGCTATCTGGTGTGATTCGTATAGCGAGCTTCAATACAACTTGGCCAGTCACCGCGATGCGGCTCATTGAGTGGTCGCTTTCGTCTTGTGTGTTTCGAGTGGCCTGAAACACGCCGGAATCGGAATCACTGGCCGAGCAGGGCGACGTCGAACATTCGGGCGAACGCGAGTGATACGCTGGTGCCCTCTTCTTGGCCGCCGCGGATGGGAACGCGCGTGATGAGCGCGGCGCGCCAGCGACCTTGCTCGCGAATGCCGAGCTCGCCACGCCACCAGAGGGTGTCGGGGGCGCGCTCCTCATCGCCGACTCTCCAGGGTCGCTCGAGCTCGGCGCC
>CAJHUC010001651.1:0-30130 GCA_905146915.1 Ostreobium quekettii
GAATGAAGGCACATAAAGGCCATTGCTCTCAACGGATTTTGATCACGATGGCTCACCTCTTCCTCCGCAGGCACCCAGTACTGCGCAAACCGTTGGGCATTGAGGTCCCAGAGGTTGAAAGTGACGCTCAGGGGCGTCGACTTCTTTACCTCCTTGTGCTCGTAGTTCTCGCCCTCAAAAAATTGTTTGAGTCTCTGGTGAACACAAGCCGACGCTCAGCGCCCCTTCAAGCGACTGCGAAACTGGTGTTCGGACCCCAAAACGCAAAGCGCAGCACTTCGCGCATGGCTGAAGTACAGTAGTGCTAGTGCTAGTGTTAATGTTAGTGTTAGTGTTGGTGTTAGTGCTCGCTAGTTTTTGTTGTTGTGTATAATAGTGTTTTTGTTTTACATATACTGGCGGAAGCTTTGTGTCTGTAGTGCAAACATCTCCACCTGCCAGTGCTTTACTTCCCGCACGCAACGTGCTCACAGACGGCATGGTGGCGCACGAGGATCTGGATCTTACGTCAGCATGCGGGTGGCCGTTGGTGTGCGGGAGAGCCCCGGAGAGATGTGACGCAAGCGACACCACACGACACGATGCGATACGATGCGACACGAAATAGCCTGACATGATATGACATGACTTGATTAGATTCTATTCGATACGATGTTATGTGATATCATACGCCAGATGGTACGAGACGATACACGCCAAAGGAGCGCCGCTTGCCAAGAAGGCGAGGAAAGGTGTCTTGCGCCACGGGGGATGCCCGCCTCCCTTCCCGCATCAATCGGCCATAACTTTCAGGGCTCCCAGGGGCGGGCCCCGCGGCCACGGACGGCCCTTCAGGCGCGCCAGCCCTCCGGGGCCTTCTGGCGTCGTGTGGCGGCGCCCGGCGTTCCCCGGTGGGTTTCGGAAATTCTGTCGTTTGCTTGTCAAGCTGATTGCCACGGTCTGGAACCCTAGATCGTCGCGCCTGGCCCTGTGCGCCTCTGCGACGAGATCTGACGCTCGATGTGCCGTAAGGGCCGGGCTCTTGGACATGTGCCACCGGTGGCCGTTGTGAACCAACTGCTGGGGGTCGCACATTGGCGACGACAGCATTGGGAGGGGCAACCGGATCGCGTCCAGCCGAGGACAGAGAGCCGCAATCTTTTGCACGCGCCCCAGGGGGCCCAGCGCTTTCGGTCTCACCGGAATTCACGTTTGCGAAATGAGCACCCTCGCGATTGGCACCAACTCCGCACCGAGGGAGTTCGATCGAATCCACAGCGTTTTTCATCTAACCCACTGCCAAGACTGGCGGGCACGGGCGCGCCTCTGCCTCCCCCTGAGCCCCGGCCCCACCTCCCCCCTGAGCCCCTCGTGACATTGGCAGACAACTCCCTTATAAAACAAGGACTCAGATGGTTGCAAAATAGGCAGGGACCGGCGCAAGACATCCCTACCGAAAGACAATCAGGGCGCTGCTCGATCGATGCCGCGGGTCGCAACCGCACCGGGGGCCACCGTCGCGGGATCGCGCCCTCACGACAACGCACGATCGCCGCCGAGCGGACCGACGAGCCCGCAGATCGCGCCCCCGCCAATCCCCATCCAGAATCTGGAAAGCCCTCGAGTCCCTCACCTCGTTTCCGTACTCCGCCATGAACGTGAAGTCGTCTCCCGGGACGGGGAACTTCACCCACTGCCCTGCACCACGACACACACGCCACGCTCAGCATCCGCCCGCCGCCACATCGCCTTGATGCGCCTCAATCGGTGGGCGCCCGCCTCGTCGCTGATCGCAAGATTCGAAGCACCCACCTTCCTGGTATCGCCTTATTTCGACGTCCCCCCTGACAGTGTCTATCACCGTGTAGTCCGGCGCCTCGTACCCCGCATTGGGGGTCGTCGAAGCTGGCATGGGGGACGCCCTGCTCGTGACTGGATGGTCCGGGGCGCCACTGCCGCCAACCGCAGCCAGGATCAGACCCCAAAGTGCCGCCGCGACCGCCGACACTGGCACCCAGCTCCGCGCCATGTCGTGCGCCCGCCGCCCGCTGCGTCGAAGAGCCTTGTCGCGACGACAGGCGGCCGAAGCAATGGGCATTTATTGCGGGGAGGGGTGCGGTACAAGAAGCTGGAATCCTGGACACTGCAGGGGATCAATCAATGGGCGCCCGTGTACACCGCCTCTGTGTCCAAATGCTCTTGGCGATCAATCAATAAACGTCTGTGTGCACCGTGTCTGCGCAGCACTGATGTGTAATCGGGAGGGGTGGGCACGAACATCCGGCAACTCGCGCCGAGATGCCGGGGCGGCGTCCCGGCGCAAACGCTCACTGATGCGGATCGATCAGTGCTGATGACATTTCTGAAGACATGACAGAGGGTCGTTGTGACCCAGCGCTGGGCGCAGCGGCCGACGGACGCCACATCAAGGCCTGCCGGGATGGCCTCTGGGCGCTGTACATCCGGTCCTGCAGCGCGCACGCGGGGGCTTAAGCCGATCACGGAACGTTTTCTCGAGAGCCTCAGCAGAGAAATGGTGCACATCAAGACGAGGGCGAGGTCTTCTCGCGAACAAGTGTCGGGTGCTTGGGGATTCGACACCAGGAATGTGGGAAGCGACTCGCCCATGCGGCCTCTCCCCTGTCTCCGGCATTCGGTGAAGCGCGCGTGAGATTGGGAGATGAACCCCTTCTCGTGGCATCGGCACTACTCATCGGCTTAGGTGTTGCCACAATGCGCTGGACAAATGCGCGTCCGGTTGCATTGTTTCTCGCCCCGGATTAGTTGTGCGTTCGCCGGGCAGGTTGCGCTGTATCAAGTGCTGGCCATCAGATCGGCCAAGCTGTAATCCTTCAAATTGCCTTCGACATGACAAAGCGGCGCCCTTGCACCTGGTAGGCGATGACGGGCGTGTATGCATCCAAGAAAGTTGTCAGAGCCAAACGCCGAAGAATTGCATGTGAGACTTCTTCATGCAGTGGTGGAGCCTTCACGGGTGACGTTTCAGAGAAGAGCTGGTGGGGGGCCCGCATCTCATAGTCACCGGCAACCAGCAATCAGTTGTGCTCAACCATGATGATGCATCGCGCGACCTACTGCTGCCACACCTTGGACACAAATTCTTACACTCCAACGATGTGAGAGCCCGAGGCCATGTTAGGTCTCGTTTCCCTTGCCGGATAAGCTTCGTACAGGGAGACCCAAACTGGGGCTAAACTAGCAGGTTGAAACATCAATATCGCACTCACTCGGGGTAGTGCTATATACAGTCCGGAGGGAGGGGTTCGCCCATCACTTTGCACTGTGACGTTGCATTTCGCTGTGACACCGCCCCTGCGATTGATCCAAGGAATGATCGTGCCCCCGCCAAAACATGATGGATTCAAAGCTGGGAGCCCACCCGCCAGCCCACAAAGGTGAGGGCAGCCGCCAGGCCTCCGTGCGGGACCAGCCCAGGGGCCACAGCGGCGAAAATCAAAGCGGAGATCC
The DNA here is from genome assembly GCA_905146915.1 of Ostreobium quekettii. NCBI lineage: Eukaryota > Viridiplantae > Chlorophyta > Ulvophyceae > Bryopsidales > Ostreobiaceae > Ostreobium > Ostreobium quekettii. The sequence continues at coordinate 3,469 of CAJHUC010001651.1, forward strand.
AGAAAACCCACACGCCGGCACACGACTACCATCGTCCTCACCAGCCAAGGCATCGGCAGCTGCAGCTCACCCTTTCCGAAATTGCGGGCCCAAGGGGGGCAACATGGGTCCAACGGGTCCCCTTATCTTACACGTGTCCAATCAAGGCATTAGGCCAAAACGAACCACCCCCAGAAACGGAGAGTTGCCACGGTCAGCACTATGGCAAGCTGCCATATGACGCAACTCATCTTTGGTGTAGAATTGTAGTGGCAAATTCCCTCGATACTTAAGGCTGAATGCGGTTCAAATACAAGCCCAAAAGCGTTATCCGTTTCTGTTGAAAGACAGACGTTGCAGTCTGTACGCTAAGATCTCGGCTCGCAGACTGTTATGTGCACCATGCTCACCCTCCAATCTATCGCCATGTGTGGGCAACGGATAGGCTGCAGGTCGCGTAGATTTCTGGGAAAACTTTGCCGCGCAAACAGGGCAAGCGCACTGGTACTTGAGTGCTGCAAGGTGTCCATTTCAGCTTGCAGACGAAGGCGTCGATCTCATGGGCAGCCGTTGACATTCTGAAACAATTAACTACTCGCCGACTTCAGCTGGGCAAGTTGGGCTTTGGCCTCCTTATCAGTTGGGTAGATTGGGAAAGCAAGGAGCCGACGGGACGTGGGTATTGGGGCGTGGTTTCCTGCCCAGAATGTGGCCGGCACGGGCATGTCGGCATGTGGCGCCGCATGTTCAAATCGGAGCGCATGGCGAAGCGGTTGTACGCCCAGGCAGCGATGCGGTTGCCGATGCATTGGCTGGTGTGCACGGCTCCCTGCTGTCGAACGCCCTACTCTCGTTTGTGGTCACTGCTTGGAATTGGGCAGCATTGCAGCTGTTCCTTTTGCGCGGTTCCTTATCGGCTTCACGAAACCCCGATTGAATGGCGCTCTATATTTTCATATCTGCAACGTGCCATATCGTGCATCTGAGCACCGTATCCTGATTTTTCCCTGATCACATTTCACATATCCGAATTACGGATGTTTGCGGATTCCTTGCCATAAGGTCTGCGAATCAGATTAATTACTCTCAATAATGACACAAACCCGGGTTTGCCATGCTTGCCCCATTTCGAGCTGAAAATGGGACAAGCATGCAGCCGCATGGCTATTTGTTGCATGGCCCAGTGTCTCCGCAATAAAGGAGAATGGAACAGAGCATGGATCTTCACAAAATCCATATCGCGTTTTCCACAAATTGCTGAAGGGCCCATTCCATGACACCCAACAGTGGGAAGCCTTCTTAGAAGTATCTTTTCAAAAAACAGAGTCACAAGTGCAGCGGACATGAATATATGCTATCAGGAGAGGTGCTGGGGGACAATGGGGTGCCCAGTACGGGGTTCCCAAAGCCAAAGCATGTCTTCTGCTTCTGCAACCCATGGCACATTTCGAAGCTTTGCTGGTTGCCACGGAAAAGATTTTTGCTTTTTAGGTGCGCACCTGCCCGTCCACTGGTCACCAATGTTGCTTTTGATGTGACACTGTGATCCAGTTGATGCTGTATGAGAGGGGAGGGACCTATGATCTTCAGTGTGCTTTTCTCGCTTGCTAGCAATGCCTGGCATGTGTTCATGCCAAACGCCAGCCGCCACGTGCCACAAGTGTTACCCGCAGTTAATGCAATAACTACGTGACTGAGACAGTATTTGAGAAGGCTCTGGGCATCAAGCATGTAGCAAGGTCTGACCAGACAGGTGGCGAGCGGATAAAATGACTCGATGCGGGGCACAAAAAGCGTTGTTAAATGTATACACATCCCTCACTAACTACAATGTGCAAGGGCACCGCTTTGTCCTGTCGATGGCAAATTTGAAGGTTACAGCAGAGTTGAGCAAAGGGAAATGCAAAGCACTGGGTTTTGGTACTTTGGTTCAAGTGGCAGGGCTTGTGGCAAGCTGAACTGAGAGCCGCCGGCACTGTTTTTAAGGTGATGATGATGGACACCGACTATGGAATGTGCTGTACGTTTGGTAAATTTGGTACGAAGATGACATTTGCCTTACCGTACATTGGTTACATACTTGCTACATGTTACACTTGGTGTACAACTCTCGTAGTAACAGGTGACAAACATGCCCAACATGCCAGCACATGCGCCAACCTCCCATCAAGCAGAGCATCGTAATTCAAAGCTGGGGGAGTTGATAAGTGGCTTCAATTTGAATGTCACCAGTCAATTCCTCCAGCTTCGAATCAACTGTGTCAGCGGAACAAGCGGCCGTCCATCTTCGGACGCGCATATTTGAGATGTTGGACCGCTTTCCCGCCCCTGACGTAACGCGACAGATGGCCCATTTTGCTTCCCTCCCCGCCCCGCCCTTCGTTGCCGCCAGGCCTGACCGCACCTCAGTCACTGAGGCTCAGTGCGCGTTTGCTGCAATCGCGCCCACACGTTCTCAGCATCTCACACGACCAGCTTTTCACTGGCACGAGCAAGCTCGGCACGAAGCCACAGGAGGTGGCCGTGGTAGCCCTGGCCGTGGCGCAAACGCCCAAACATGCAGTACGGCCCCCCTGCCACGTGACAGCCAAAGTGCCTCCGCCTTGGGCCCAGGATACGCGCACGTGGCGCATCCCGCCCCCCCCGATCGATTAGTCATCCCCCCCCCCCGGCTGCTGGGCCGAATCCGCCCGTGCGAGCGGCTGGCTGTTGGATGGGCTTTGCCCCCAATCCTACTCCCCCATAGTAGGCCCATCACCTGTGCGTCGGTGTGGAAGATATTAACATAAGTCCCCAACACCCCAACAGCCCCTACCCGCACGCTGGGAGCTCCCCCACCGGCGCAGGCCCCGCTCTTATGCCGCAGTAGCGACCGTGTTCGGGATGGCTGGCCGGAGGGGCGGCATGCCGCTGACGGGCCAGCGGGAGGGCGTGGGATCGAGGGGCGAGCGGGGGCCCATGGGCGCAAGGGCCGCCCGCTGGGCCGCCTGGCCGGCCCCGTCGGACGGTACCGCCGCCTCAAACGTGGGTCGGCTGCGCGAACGCCGCCGCGCTCAGGCCCCTGGCGCGGTTGCCGCGGCGAATTGCGCCTCGCCGCCCTCGAGAGGGCTTCATCAGCGATCGGCAAACGCGTACGAGCGGTCATGGCTGGGCGTGCGATCTGCGGTTGTGGTTGCGGGCCGATCGCGCGGCGGCGTTGTGGGAGCGCTCGCGCCGTGGTGCCTCGGGCGGCGTCTGCTTTTCCGTCGGAGTGTCGTGGGGCATTTCTTCGCTGTTGCCGAGCGTTGTTTGTTTGTGATGTTCGCAGATTCCGGAGGCGTCGCTGGCGGCGTGGACGGAAGATTGCGCGGTGGGTGCGCCGGCCAGGGGCGGCCCTCCCCGGGGACCTGAACGCGACGGCGCGCCCGCACCACATCCGCGACGGGCGCTGTGGCCCAACGCCCAGGCTCTCGCGCAGATCGAACTGGACACAGATTGCAAACGCCGCAATGATTTGCCTTTCCGGCCTGCTGTGCATTTGCCTGTGTCTCGTCCCGCCGGCTTGAGAGCGTCTGGCTGCTGCGCGGTGTTTGGAGGCAGACAGACGCGTGGCGTTGGAAGGGGCTGTCGCGAGGATCGAACTGGAGACGGATTGCCAAACATGGTACCGTGATATTTTCCTTTGCCGGCCTGCTATCCCTTTGTCTTGTCCCGCTGGCTTGAGATTGTTTGGGTGATGCGCGGTGTTTGCGGGGAGCGGCGTGGCGTCGGAAGGGGCGCGGCTGAGGAAGGCCGCTGTCGACGGAGGCGGGGTCAGGGGGGTGCTGCGGGTGGTGGCCGTTGCTGGCCGGTGGAGGTTGGATGAATGGTGGTCGTCCCGTACTCGGCCGTACCTACGCTTGCACCCAGTAGATGGTTGGCCAGTGCGTCTCGATGGAAGGCGGCGCCACCAACAGATGGGCGGAGTAGTGTGGGAGAAAGGGGGGCAGGCGTAATGTACGCACTCCGACACTCCCGGTGTCGATAATCCCAGTCTCGGGGTGTCGGTGTATGTTTGGTTTGGAAATGGAAATGCTGACAGCATTCAACAATGTACAGCGCGGGCCCATCCTGTATTAGGAGCTGTACCGCCAGGGTTGGTGAATTCAATTAACAGCCACCGTCGCCGTTGATTCGGTGGGCGAAGTGCTGTGTACTGAAATCCACAAACTACTAACGAGCCCGAAGTCCTACGCAGACACAAGGGGTCCTTTGCAATTAGGTGCGGTCGCCCAAAAACTGGGCAGTGGGGTTGCCCCCGCAGGGATGTGACAGTCTGGCAGACCCAGAGTATTTCCCTCTCCCATACAACGATATTGTAGATGTCCCCATTATTGGGTCACACGCAGTGTATTGGACTTCTTGCTAAATATGACGTGCGTTCTGTATGACTAGTTTGCCAAAATATGACAAACCAGTGTCCTCCACATGTGCAAGGCAACAAAGGGCACAATTCCACCAACGTCGTTTGATCCAGAGTTTTTGATCTCTGCCCCTTAGTTAGAAATCTGGTGTGCCTGCAGGCAGGAGGCCGTTCACGTATGGAAGCCCCAGGTTTGGCACTTGCCATGCTGCGGCTTTCTGAATCACAGCAGTGCAATGGCTCTCAGGCACTGGGCTCTGCACATCAAACAATGGTAATTGTGATGGCAGCACACTAAGCATATTAAGAGGAAACACGGATAGAACATGGCGAATTTGCCGAACTGTCTGTTGCGATGCCGTTTTGGACTAGAATTTCATTTGCTTCAGGGGACATTGACCAGGGAAAAGATTTGGATCAATCTGTGAAAGAAATTTGTGGCTCTCTGGAACTTTAGGTCAGTGTCATTTGGGGTACGCAGGGCTTGGGTAGTGTGATTGTAAGGCACAGAACGAAGAGATCGCTGCCAGACTTTTGTTGGAATGTTTTGGCCACAAGATTGGACTCTGTGCAGTCGTTGGTGCCAACAGGCTTGTATTGATCGCCAACACCAGAAGCTACATCAAAGCATTTTCTACAGGCAGAACTCCTATCGGGTGGTTCGTATGGGGCCAGCACTGTCTTCCAAAACTTGTGAAACGAAGGGACAGGCGTAGCACCACAGCAGCAGACAAGCAACAGGCTGGATGATCGTGTTGCTAAGAGGGCACTTTACATGCTTTATTCAGGATTCTTGCTGTGGAACTCCCATGTATGGGGCCACAGACGAGAGCACGTCCTGGACAGACTGGGCACTTGAGTCCGCCTGCCGAGCTCCACAGTACAGGTATGCTCCTAACCCCTTTTGTTCCAGTTTTGGTTTTGTTTGCATCATGGGGAGCAACTCTGCACCACAGACATTGCCTTGCAGCTGCCTTGGAAGCATTTGAAGCATATCCTCAATGACAGGGGTGTATTCATGCAGCATTTTATTGCCACAGCCAACAAAACAGTTAAGCACAACAGCTTGTTGAAAGCGCCAGAATAATGATGTGAATGGTGTGTGATAGCCAGTGGCTTGTTTTGGGAGCCATGGTGTGACTGCTGACTACTGTGGAATTCGATTCGGCCCAATTGCTCGTCCTGGTTTGGAACGCTCTTCTGTGCTTGTGGTCGGTGGCACAAAGCATAGTTCCTGGCCAATACTGTACAAATATTAGAATAGCAAATAGTGTGTTTTGAGAGTCTCACGTAAGTGGGTGGAGATTTTAGCATTGTTTGACCTCAGTGAAGGCTGAGAGGATCTCTTTAGCTGGCATAGCTACAGAGAGGCAAATTTTGATTGTGGCTATACATGGTGGAATACAACGAGTGAGAAATGGATTGGTGGGCTGGGCTTCTACACGTGCAAGCATGCAGGTCCATCAAGAATGTCATCTGCACCATTTTTGGCACAGAAGCAGCACATCAATTGACAGAATTCCTGCCTTGAGCCTTTGCATGGAGCTGCCTGTGGCACGTGGGGCCTGCCAATTCTACATTTCGTTCTCAACGAAAATGGTCCATTAATGTGGTGTTGGCTGTATCGCTCAACACTGCGTTGGATTGGTGTCATGGCCGAGCGAACGGGTGCTTCTAGCACTGCATTAGAGCTTGACCCAGCAATCTTCCATGAAAAGCTTCCGATAGTAGTTTAGAATCCAGCATGCAAGCGATTTTCCTACTTCAAACGCTATCTCAGAATTGTGAGGCCATGTGTAGGTTGGAAGAAATTTGACGCCCGCTTGCGATTTTAGTTCTTTGGAGACGTGTGACATCGCCAGAGTGCTGTATTTTCGCGTTGCTGTAGGGATAAACTCGTTCATTGAAGTGTGTTGTCATTGTGTACCAGTCACCATCTAGTTGTGGCATCCACGAAATTTGGCAGCTGCGCAAAACTGCAACTCTGCAGCCTGTGTTTCAAAGAGTGTGCGGTTTTTCCACAATGCAGTTCGAATTAAACCCGCGTTCCTGTTTGGACAACATGATCATGTTTCACAAATAGCACGAGAATACACATTGCGCTTTGCTGTCCATGGTACATTGGAGGATTTTGGTTGCAGCGGCAATGTGCTTGTCAGATGAGACTGCAGAGAATGGGAGCCAGTGGATACAGGAAATAGCATTCTGGAAACTTGTGACCAAGGGACTCAAACAAGCCATTTTGTGAAGAGTTCGCCTGGAAGGTGCAAGAGCAGTGCTCTGCTACTACTGTGAAAAATGCGAGAAGCAAAGATTCAAATGCAAGTTCAACTGCTGTGCTGTAGACCTGAAGTGCTTAAGTGTCAAGATGTTACAAACACACAAGAGGTACATGCAAGCTCGGCAGCAACGAGGCCATTTCGGTACTCCATGAGTGGAATCCAAGTTGCTGTCCACAACCCCACAAACGTAAAATCTTCACAGGCACCCCAAAAGCTAGGTGTCCCACGTCCTGGCAATGCAACTGCCTGCCCAAACTGCCCCTCAACATGGACATGAACTGGGAGGTGGTGTTGCTGACAGAAATGAACTGCCAATCCGTGGACAAGAGATGCCTCCAGCATTAAACTGGGATCGAGCCGGGTATGCGGGCAATGTGCCAGCACTGGACCACTTCTGGGTTACCCAATCAACTCCCACGGCGGCAGCAATGCTGGGCGACCTCCAGCTCCGGCACTCCCGCGCCACAAGCGACCCCCTGGCGGCGCAACGGGCCAAGATTCATGCCCTGTCGAGGAGCCTCAGGTCGGCAATCAGGGACGATCTGGCGGTGGTGCACGGGGGTGGCTACGGGGCGGAGTTGGAGCAGGGTTTGCCCGCCTTTGATGCGGGTGAGGGCGCCCAGACGGTCGGTACGTCGGGCAAATCCTGTGGTAGGTGGCAAACTCCTAGTCTCTGCGTAGGAGAGAGTGTGGGCATCCACTGCACAAGGAAGAATCGCGCTAAGGCTCTCGGTGCCTTGCTCTGACCGCTGGCACTGGGAGCTGGCCTCGTATCTGCAGGGAAATCGTGCAAGAGCTGTGACGACATGTGTGACAATGGAGAGTGACTCTTTTCTTAGGCTGCCAGCAGGCAAACAGGACTTGCGATATTGATAAACCGCGAGGGCAATCTAAGCAACTCAATGTCACAAGTCGCTGTGTTTCCGGACGCAAATTGGCTGCATCCACTGAAGTGTTGAGCGGTTGGTTGTGTTGAAGTATGCAAGTTGTCCCTTGCTGAGGCACTGCTCAGTTAAGTGTGGTGATGAATTTTCAGCATTTTTTCTCCCTGCTGTACCTGATATGCTACTGGCTGGTCATAGGGAGATTCGTTAAATGTGCCCCATATGCAGGAAGGCAGGCTGGGAACTGGTCACTGATGACCCTTGTGTGAAAATGACAATCTACCACCCTTTCGATAGGCGATATCTGATCCAGTTCACAATCACACAAGTGTTCGTTCTCCTGACATTTGTTGTTCCTGTTCCCTGCCAACTTCTGGTTTTCAATTTCCATCATTCCTTTGATTCGTGTTCAGCATTGCAAGCACCCTAAACAGGATATGCATGCTTGGACAGAAGACAACAATTTGAAGGACTAGTGTGCCGTTTGGCCTGCAGCACGCGAGACGGTGTAGCAATTGGACTTGGCTGTCTTTTGTTGTCGTTCCAATCCTATCCTCAGCGAAAACACATCAAACTACTGTTGCCATACTGGAATTGCAAAGCAGGCCATACAGTGGAGTACCCCTTCTTGAGAGAGATGCATTGGGCCTTCCCTATTGCAGTGCCATAAGAGCCACCAACAGTAAGGAGCATGCGTGAACGCAACAATCAATAATGTACAATGTTGTGACATAGGTGCTAAGACATATGCAGTTGCCAAGTTGCCATGGGATTCTATAATTTGAATGTTTGCACTCAGATCAATTATCTTTGCTGTCTGGGCTTGCAGGGCCGCTGCCAGGATGTGAAAGGGACCTTCTCCAGGTCCAAGGGATGACTGGGACCCATGTTCTGGGCAATGGGTGAGTCAAGTAGTTTCCCTGCACATATGTGCTGTTGTTGCTCATCTGATATATCAACAAATATTGGGATTAGCACTCTGTCCCAATTGGCAAATCTCTTATGATTCAATTGCCTGAGATTTCATAATTTACCTGGGGCTGACAGTGTTCGTCAGACAATAGTAATGTCCGAGAGCCAACCTTAAACGACACCTCATTGCCCAGAGTGCCCGGTCGAAGGGCGTTGCCCAGATGATCATGCATTTATGCACATGTTCACCTGTTGAAAGGCAATTAACTGTTGCAAGTACGTTGTAGTAGGGGAATAAACATAGAAATGCAAACAAGCACATGTGCAACAGCAACAGCATAGTGCAGACACAGTTTCTCATGGATCTTGTTTGTTGATTTGGGAACGGTGTACCCTGCGACCCTGTCTGATGTTTCACAGTATAATGTTCATGAATGTGAATGTGCTTCCTTGTTCTTCTGCATGCAGTCGGATTATTTCAAAATGCCCACAACTGTCATGAACTGTCAGGGATAGTGGCTGGAAGGTGCACTGCGCAAGTGCTGGGCTGAGATGGACTGAGTTATTAAAATGTATGGCGCCGGCCTTGTTTAGATGTATGGCATTGTCGTGTGCAGGGACGTTCAGCTGCACATGACTCAAGTGGTTGCGGGTTTCATAATAGGTGAGAGATGGGATTTGGCGGCATTAGAGGACACTTGCAACGTATGATATCAATCAGAAAGTATGTGTCAATCAGACGGGAATGATTCGCCGGTCTTCACCATGAGATCTTCCATGAGACGCCTTGGATGATGCACGCATATTGCTTTTGCGATTGGTTGGCAAGACGAGGTCGGCGCCATGCACCATTGACAAAGCGTTGTCTGAGCCTGTACATTCGCAGAAGTGTTCCTCTGATATTCCTCACTGCTGAATTGGTCGCATTGCTTCATTGCCCTGTGAGAGGCTTTGCCCAACGCGTTCATGAGTAGAGGCAATCACTTGACTTGATCCCATTTTCCCAGAACCAGAGTGGCTTCCCAAGTATTGTTTTGGAAGAAACAAAGCAGGCACACGTTTCGGAGCATTGTTGAGGGATTTAGTTGCCATTACCTGGCTATTTGGGTGAGTGATATTTGTCATGCTTTTGCAAATGATGTCAAATCGATTGGGAATGCCAAAAACGCTCAAGCAATTGCCTACCTTTTCCGTCTCTATTCCAACTCCATCAAATGTTTTCTACTGGTAAGAATGACGAAAGGAAGCGCAATCGCCTACATATAATTGCAAAATCGTGAATGCCAATTGGCATTCGCCTTCGCCACCACAGCGTTCGTGCACGCTCTTGTGAAGTTCGAAATGGCTCAAGCACGGAACCATGGAAAACAACTTTTGCACATCATGCTGCTACGGAAATGAGCTGTTTGAATTAACACGCACCTGCAGCTTCCTTCAGCAATCGGTCATGGTCTGGGCGCGGCTCCAATCAAAGGCACGAGCGCTCCTGTGCCGGTGTCCTAATTTGCCGTTCTTCTGCATTGCCAAGGCCCACACGGAGTCTCCATTCACGGCGTCGCCAACCAGACTGGCGCTAGAATATCGTCCTGGACGCACATCTTGGCTAACGAGCGCGTGTTCGTCATAAAGGTGAACTTTGCCGTCATCACTTTCCTCACGCAAAGCAGCGTAGGCGAGAAAGTTGCGTCCAAACTCGTGCCTTAATGGGCAAGAGTTTTTGCCGCACGTGAATTACGGAATATGGACGAGGTGGACGAGGTGGTCGCAGCTTACATTGCGAAGGAGGGCTGAAGTGCTGGCAGCGGTAACGCCGCTGGCGGACTGCGCATTCGTCTTGAATCTGTTCCTGCTGGTCGAATCGTTGTAAGCGAGTTTTTGAAGCTGTGAGACACGCACGATGGTCACACGCAATGTGCTAGATTGCATGCTTGGCGATCGAAGACAATGCGGGCGTTTCCGCGCAGCGACATAAATTGCCCATACAGATCGTGATAACAAGATTAGCTCTCGCGAGCACCGCGTGCTGATTGGTTGGATGCCTTCCCAGGGAAGTCCCAATGAAAAGGCCCAGGCTGTTCGGATCATCCTCATGGCAGTGCAGCGGTACAAGGACCTCACTGAAGGGAGTCAGCTGGGTAAGATGATGCAATGCTTCGACTTACGGACAATCTAGTTATACAATATAGAATGACGACAATTGTAAAGCACAAAAAAAATGCTTCATTGTAGTTCGTATTGCAAGGGCAGCGGGGGTGGAACCTGGGCTACTGTGACACCGGCGTCAGGCGCCAGGCGGCGATTTCTCCGTTTTGCTGTTGGTTTGTTGTCCAGCGCGTTGCATTGGTTTTGCATTGTTCCCTTTGGTTACACTGTTGTGCTCTTTCTCACTGCCACCCAGCTGCTCGCTTGTTCCGTGCTGCAATGCACCGCCGCCGCTGTGCTGAACAACATCCAATGTGCAGTGAGTCCTCTGCCGTGGTCCAGCGATCTCTTCACCAATGCCACCGGCAACAATCGCCCATTTCATGAGGCTGACGACCATTCCACCTGCATCCTATAGTGTTTAAGTACTGCAGGTTGTGCCCCAGTTCTGCTGCATCAGCAGTCAAATTATAAGTGCATTCTGGAAGCGCAGTCGTGTTGTGTGGGCCACTAGCTTTACCTGTGGGTTCCCCTCTGACGCAGGTCAATCGGTCCATCCAATTCAGATGGTGGAGGGCGTGGAATTCCTGTACAGACCGCCGCCGAAGAACAGGGTGCCCCACGCCGCGTCCATAGGCGTCTTCATCAAGAAAGATACTTAAAGCAATTATTTTGTTGCCTCCAAGCGAATGACATCAGAACGTTGCATCGGGCGGTTGCGCCTGCCACGAGGGTGCGCGCTGGCGCCGCGATCCACCGAACTTCGTCGGTTCGTCGGTTCGTTGAGTCGCCGGTTCGTCGAGTCGTCGGTTCGTCGAGTCGTCGGTTCGTCGAGTCGTCGGTTCGTCGAGTCGTCGGTTCGTCGAGTCGTCGGTTCGTCGGCGCGGCGTCGGTGGTATTGCCCGTGCCTGAGAGCCCGGGGCCTCATTGGAGGACGTTTTCGGAGGGCGTTGCCAGTTTTTCGTTTCAAATGCATGATCAGGGGCAAGCTTTTGGTGGGCGAGTCTAGGGGAACTCGATGGGTTGTCGGGATTTCTCCCTTGGAAACTAGAAGGAATTGAAGGGAGTCAAATTAAAGGGAATTAAAGGGAGTCGTCGAATTTCTCCCAGTACAGTGGAAACTCAGGAGCAAAGGGGAATTCTTGAAAGTCAGGGGTGTTGCAAGCCCACGTGAGAGTTCTGTGGGAAGTGAATGAAGTCGGGGAATAGCGGGGAAGGGAAGGGGGGGAGGGGGGGGGGGTATATACGGGAAACTGAGAACCATCTGAGGTTGCTTAGTGCCACTACAAGGGAGATTGCCGCATTTTTCAGGAACTTGCATGGGATTGAGGATGCGCATCGACGCTTTGTCGTGCTCGCAAGTCGAAAATTTGTGCTGCTGAGGTGCAGCGGCGAATGGCATGGCGCGGATATCGACGTTGTTTCCGTGGACGACGGCGCTCACGGCGCTGGATGCGGAGCACGCAATGCGATGCGCGATCCCTGCGATGCTGCTTTGGACAAGTGGTTGGGATGGAAATTGGGGAACGAGGGGGCAATGATCAACAGAACTGCTGTGAGCCAGTCGCGGTAGTGTTCCCATTTTTTGGCACTCGGGTCTTGGGGTTGAGTGCCAGTTTTGCAGTTTCGTTGGGGGGGCTTGTACTATGGAATAAATGTGTGTCAGCTCTTGAGGTTGATGGTTTTGGGGGGACGAACGGTTGTACAGTATGTAATGCCGGTGTCGGCATAGTGCGACGGAATCGATGGATGTGACTGATGTGAACTGCGATTGACCGTGAGGTTGAGGCCCGGCAGCTGGAGCGTTGAGCACGACGGGATGCGTGGCGACAGCCGATTGACTCATGTTGGGTTGTGGGCGTGCGGGCATGAAAGACACCAAAGCGGAAAGATTGCAACCCCATCCGTAGATGTTCACAGCCAGGGCGCTTGAGCATGGCGAAACGGATTTCGCCGACTGAGAGCTCAATGAGGCAAGATGCGTTGTGCCATGGCATTTAGGGGTATCGCGTGTGTGGCATGACACGGCCGTGGCAACTTGTTCTGCAGTCGCGGCGACGATTTTCAGCGTCATCAGCCGAGGCGGAAAGCTCAAAAACTTCAGACGGGATGTAGGGGGCGACACGCTGCACCGGTGACAGTCAATCTGGAGTATTACAGAAATTGCCAATGTCCACAATATGGAAGATCAACACGGCGGCTGCGACCACGGCTACCTCTCCTTTCCATGCCGTGCTTGGGGAAGAGCCGCCGTGATTTGAGCAATGAAATAAGCTCCTCGTCAGCGATGCACAATTTTCATCCTCTTGGTCGACCAAGAAATCAACTTCCTGACTGATTTGGTAACGTCGAAAGAAGACGATGTCGTGCGGGTGTCCGTGCTTTGAATCGGCGCCCATTTCTTTGTGTCCTTTTTGGCCGCGCACTTCGGTTCTCTTTCCTTTCCTCCGGTTCAGCGGAATCAAGCACCCTCGATGGATTGGCATGGGAATTTGGCCCCCTTGCTTTTGAGGGGTTCCCAGTGGCCAAGTGTGTGAGACCGTTTCTGCTGGCTCCAAGTTCCATTCCTCCGTTTTGATTTCGCCTTGGGAGAGCGCTGGCTTCAGTTAGGCATGGGATGGTTGATGAAGTGAAGAACGAAGTTGGGGACCGAACAACAGGGATGTTCGGTATTGTGAAGTCTTAGCTGATAGCTAGTGGGTATATTTGATTGGGGCGAAACGGGAGCTGCTGTTAGATGGTGGTGGACACCACTGTGGTCGTCTTTTGTAAGAATGCCGTGGAAACACGTGCTTTGGACCGAAGAGGCCGGAAAGACAGAAAAAGAAACTTGTCTGCAGATTTCACAGTCATTGCACGCCGGCCACAGCCGCGCCCTTCCCCTTCCGTTCCTCACATCCACCTACGCACCACGCCCAGAAATGGAACACCAGGTCCCAAGAACCGCTTGCAAGGCGCTGAATTGAAGAATCGTAGAGCGGGAACAGGTATCCGCTTCTCGCCATGAGAGTGTGTCAGAATGGAAGCACAGCCCAACAGACAGTCACCGAAGAGAATCTCCTAAGCTTGAAGCTTATAGATGCAGTACCCAAATGGGGCAAAATGTGATTGTGAACAGGGCAAAATGTGATTATCGCTTCGTACTTGGTACCTTGGACTCGAGCCAGTTTCTGCAAGGGTCGCTGCACCACCAGTATGACATCAGCGTCTGCGTCAAGTAGCAAGCGACGCTGCTTGTAGCAGCCGTCAAGAAGCAATATATAGAGCAGGCGTTAAGAAAGGCAAAATGTAACAGTAAGTAAAGCAGGCGTTCGGAAAGGAGCCACTCACAGGGGCAGCGCTTCAGATGTTCTCCACACGTTCGCCTCTGCCCTGGCCTGGAGGGAGAGATGTAAAGCTGGAGATAAAAGTTGTCATTGGCGTGGCAGTGGAGCCCGCCGTGTCCATCATTGTGCGAGCCATGCTGGTGGCAATTGCCGCGAACACTCCAATAATCTCTGGTAATGTGCAACGGTGTTCACAAGCATCGGACACTCTTTTGGGGCTGCTTGGACACAGTCTGCGCATGTCCGCCGGACATGTTTTGAGGCGCTCGACACCTCTGAGGCGATCCTTTCCCCATGGTGTAAGTTTCTGCATGTGCCTTGCTGCGTGACGCACTGAGGTCGGTCAGATAGGGAATGGCTGCGTGGGTTCTTTTTGTGGCGACTTTTGCGGATCGCATGATTGCCACTCTGGAGCAAGGCGTTGTCAAATATCGAGCAACATCCGTCGTCGGTTTGGATCGACCACATGACAGATATTATCAAGGGAAAATGACCAAAGGGGGTCTTCTGTGAGATATGTTGACAGAAGGGGGTCCTCTATGACAAAAGGGGGTCCTCTGCAGGGGTGCATTTGACAAAAGGGGGTCCTCTGACCCATCCCCTTTACATTAGGCGCGTTGCTAGACCGGCACTAGACCGGCGCCAGACCGATGCCGTACCGGCACCGGTCTGGCGCCAGACCGGACCACGGACCTACTAGGGGCGACCCCTCTGGGAAGGCGCAGGGAGCACGCAGCGGTCGGAGCTGTGGGAGGCAGTCGTACCGATCGGAGCTTTGGGGGAGACCAAACGGCGATTGGAGCTGCGGGGAGAGCAAGCGGCGACCGGAGCTGTGGTGAGAGCAAGGGCTGATCGGAGCTACCTGGGAGACCAAGTGGCGATCGGAGCTCCAGGAGGGAGTCGCAGAGATCGGAACTGCGGCAGGGAGCATGCGGCAATGGCGACCACAGCCATGGCAAAGCAAAGCGAGGGGTAAAGGATCAGGTAAAAGGTAAAGGCCAACAATGGGTTGGTGATTGGTCAGATAGCTGAGGATCCTCTTGCCATGGCAGAGCCTCTCTCGGCGATCCTCTGTGGGGTCGCTCCTAGTACGACCGGCTTGCTGACCGGCGCCGGTCTGGCGCCGGTCTGTCAACGCGCCTAACGTACAGGGGGCGGTCAGAGGACCCCTTTTGACAAATGCACCCCCACGAGGATCCTCTTTTGTCATTTTCCCTATTATCAATCACATCACCAGCTTGGGGGACGGCATGACCGTGACCTGCGCTGTTGTAACTAGCACTGATTGAGCATTATTAACAGCTGGACGCATAAAGCAGTGATGAGGCATTAGAAATTGCGTTGAGGACGTTGATAACGGACTGAATATAAGAGACAGAACTACTGTTATCCCTTTGCTCTGCTGCAACCCCTTGCCGTATCACAGGCCCCAGTCAGGGGTCGCCAGCCCTCGACCCTGCCTGCCTTCGTCAGCCGCCACGCTTCGGTGCAAGTTGGTCTATCATTAAAGGCACATCAAGCCATCAATCCACATGTCAGATTGCCAGGTGAAGCGAGCGGCAGCTTCACAACACCCCACGACACCAAATCAGGCCTGTCCGCCACCTCACTACTTTCGTTTTTCTCTATTTGCATGATTCAATCCTCCAATAATATAGTTTCCTCCCTGAACATGAATGCTCCCTACCCTTCACAACACCCGCTGCTCCCGCACGCTCGCTCCCCTGCTCCGCACAACCCCTGCAACATTAAATTCTATGGGACATACAACACCCGGCGTGCGTGGACGGGCGGCTTCAAAACAACAGCCACAGCTTCTCAAGCGAATGTGTCGCCTGCCCGTAGTCAAGAACCACAAGCAATCGCATTCCCGTATAGTACATTGCGCTCCTGTGCAGCCCAGGCCGTCCCTTCAATGCCACACGAACGCCGTCACCGTTAACAAAATGGCAAAATCGCGATGAGCGCATCCTGACGTCGCAGCTTATACAATCTGGCTTGCAAGTTGCGTGCATCGTCGAGTCGTTTGCAAGCATGAGCCCCAGGTCCTCGTCGTTCACCAGAAGTCCGTGCCACAGCTCACACAAAATCTGGCTGGTTGATGGCTGTCTTCAACCTGTGCAGCGGGGTTCGCAGGGAGGATCGAATCAAAAAGGCGACTCGAATCAATGTTGTCCGGAACCTTGTAGGCCCGAACAAGAGTCACACTTTGCGGAATGCGCACCCTTGCCACCACAGCAGAGAGCAGTGCTTTTGGACAAGGAAGCAAAATGCGTTCTTGGCAACGAAATACGCGTTGAATACACGATGGAATTGGTGGCGGCGGTTCCATAACGACTGCCATGGGGTAATACAAGTCCAAGGCGCGTGGCATATACTGTCCCACCCGGCTCCTTTGAAATGGGCGGCTGATGGCCGGAAACAAAAACATTCTCATAAAACAGAACATCATGCCAAAATTCTGGGCGCTGCCCCGTAAACTCTCAAGTCAGACATAACGAGAAGAGATACATCATCTTTGGCATGAAAAGCACACATTGCAGTTGGCAGCCCATTACCAAGAATTCTGATGCAACGGCTGTGATCCATAATATTCAACGTAATTTGGCTCCAAGAATTCCACACTTGTGCCTACCTGTTCCACCTCCGTCCCCTGGGGTTGATCCTTCTGGGCGCCTGGATGATGTCTGGGATGGGCAAATAGGCAAAGTGGGTATTGATGAGGCCGACAGTGATGCCTGTGTATGCTGCAAAGGCAGAATGCACGGCGCCCTGCCCAAGGATCTTGCAGTACACACGATCGCTGCTGATAGGCACGATGGCGCGAATCATGTACGTGGGGTCGATGTACTTGACATCCACATCATCCTGGAGATGTGTCACAGACACAGCAGTGTTGCAATAACCCCACATACCTAGTGTAACAACACTTTCACTCTTGGCACTTCGTTCCTTCACGAGTCTGCATAAGTGGTCGTCTGAGCCAGCGAGAGAAGGTGCAAAGCTGGAGGAGGAATGGAGCGCTTTCCCCCGGTCGTGGTATCGCAACACAATGTGCGCAAGGATGTCAAGTGTCCAGTGAGCCTTGCACACGCCCCAGGCCGCTATCTAAGCAACTGTTCAGAACTGTGTCCTTATGGTGTTCAGGGTATGCCTTACAAGCACAAGGCAACTGGAATTTGCACCCAGGAAGCTTGCCACTCAACAGTGCTGAGCCTGGCTAGGCCAAAGGATGTGCACCAAAACCTGACAGGATCAACAGAAACGTGGATGGCAAGACCCATCCTCCTTCCAGGTGCCAGCAGGCGACGCCAAAACAGACATTTTCCCCTTGCACCTCCCCTTTCACAGCACCAAGGCAGTGCTGGTGTGCACACTATGCACCCCACGTTTGACAACTCTTCCCCAAACAAGGTTCTCTTGCAAGATCTTTTATCACAGCCAGGCTGATGCTCCTCTTTGAGCACATCAGGGACAAACACAGATTTCTATTCAGGCCCTTAACGTGCCACCAGTTGAAATTCAAGCAAATGTAAGCAGTACAGATGGTGCGCACAGAGCACACAGTACAAGCAGAATATGACAAAGCATTCACCAGCCCCTTGTCCAGTACACTGCTTCAACAAAGACCTGATGTTCTGGCACAGGCACGAAGCGCCATCCCCTCACCTCAAAGTATCGTTTGATCTCCTCCTTGAGGTATGGCCCTATGTCCTTCAAGATGGGGTTGCCGCTTGCATCGACGTCCCCAGTCTTGCCCAGCAAGTCCTGTCCACAGCCTTCCGCCACACAAATGACACAGTGGCCCTGACGTTGCAACACAGTCTCCACATAGCTCAGGAGCTTCCCGAGGTTCACAGGGATCTCAGGAATGAGGCAGATGTCGACCACACCTGCGAAGATCCACAGCTTTCCAAAGTGAGAAGAAATAAGTGCATCCAACAAAAGTGCGTGAAATAGAATGAGGAATAAAAATGAGAGTGAATGCACACTGGTGATGGCACATGGCTCTGCCAAATTCTTATCACAGGCAGTGTCAGGTTTTCCAGCGATCTACGCAGACTGCAGAGTGCTTGGAAAAATGTGTACCCTTTCCAAAGTTAAGAAAATGCAGCATATCATACAGTGTGGGTTGAGCCCCACAAACACAGCTTCACTATCATCATACGAAGAACAAAAAGCCACACAATTTCTAAATGCTGCCAACTGTGCAGCAAGGTGTGCAATTGCCTTGCCATGAATGCCGTCCCCCTGCAGACAATCTGCAATAGCATGAGCAGTGGCAGGGAACGCATGGGAACAAAATCGACATACTTGGACAAACAAAGGTGACAATTCTAAACAACAATTTGGGGTTTTACTGCACCGCAATGATAAAGCAGAAATCCTGGGCAAAAAAGCAGCAGCATCGCAAGGACAGAACTGTGCCAAGGGCAAACAGGCGTGTTGTTATGGAATCTTCCAAATATGGGATCTTTAACTGCTCATGCGGCACCTGGAGACCAAGGCAGCCACCGCAAAGCAGATTGTATAATGCGCACTGCATAATCAACAGAGCACTCCCTTCAACCATGAGCACCACACAAACATGGTCACATTGTTGTGGCAGTGTGGTGGGCACAGGTGAAAACTGCAATGAACCGTGTCTTTCCACTCTGCTAGGGACAACACAATTTCAAGTCCCATGTCTTCTGTTTCACCAACCAGTGTATCAAACGGAGCAATTAGTGCACAAGCACATGTTGCCCCTCTTTCTCCCAGCCCAACAAACGCCTACCATCCAAAAAAGCCAATGGCACCACACAAAATGTGCAATCATCTTTCCATAACAACACAGTACAACAACACTGACTGCCCTCCTTGAGATAGAAGGTGGCATTTTCAACAAAAAGCAACCTGTGACACAATGGGTTCCAATTTTCAGAGCAAATCCTGTGAAATGAAACCCTCTTCTGTTCCACAAAAGATGACACTATGGAGAGATCGTCAACAAGGAAGTCACTCGCCTACTCTCCCAGAACAAGAGGCCAATCTGTTTGTGGAAGCTTGGCCAGTTGGGACAACCTATGCTGTCCTGTTTTTTGGGAACAGACTCCAACGGGTGCTGAAGTTTCTTGGGGCAAGCATAGTCTCTTGCATTCCAAGTGCACCCAGAACCCTGAACCCAAACTACAAGAATAACAGCGATTGCAGAAAACAGTTCTCCAGCATTATTGCATTGTTGCTTGTGGCTCCCACCTGATGACATGGATGCCTTGGTGGCGATGAAGCCGCTATTCCTTCCCATCAGTTTGACCAGTCCCACACCCCGGCGGGTACTCCGTGCCTCCACTTTTGCTGCCAGTAGGGCGCGCTGGGCCTCATCACACGCTGTGTCGTAGCCAAAGCACTTGTCAACCTGTTCAGCCAGCCATTGTTCTCCTGAGACAGTCGCCCGGTGCACATTGAGGTGTTGTTCCACCCACTTTCAACATTCTCTGCACTCTCCCAAAAGGCATGCTTGCTGCATATTGCAAACCAGGGTCCGCATTTGAACGAGTGGTTGCCCTTCGTGGTGTCAGGATTGACTTGAAATGACACTGCTGTGTTCTGTAGGGAGCAGCGAAATCTCACAATTGGCAAGTATGCCATATTGTATTTGCAAATTGCTTCAAAAGTGTCACATGTCCACCCCCTGTTGGTGAACATGAGCATGCATCCACCACACAAGTCTACTCCACATCCTTTTGCATTGCAGAAAGACAACATAGATGGCAGAAAGAAGTTTGTTCCCATGGCAAGAAAACCTGCTTACAATCAGGATGTCATTGTCGATGGACTTGGGCACCGCAACCACAGCACACACGACACCCCGTCTCTCACATTCTTCCTGGATCGCATTGGCTGCAGCATTGCCACCCTTGCCTCCAACCACGAAGAGCATATTCAGACCCCAGAGGTCGATGCGCTTGACAATGCGCTCAACATCTGCGCCACCCCTTGATGTGCCCTGGGCAGGAAAGAAGCCAGTCCCGAATCCAAGTGAAAGGTGCCCTTGGGCAGAAAGGAAATGTGCTCCTCTTGACACATTACAATTGGGCCCGTGCTGCTCCTGGGAGAGGATTGTCAACTACCATTTCCTTACAGTGAATCTTGATGTAGAATTGGCCAGGATTCTGGATTTCGACTCAAGGATGTGAAAAGCCAAAAGTTGCCCCGCATCGCCATTTGGATGAGACATGCATTGCTTTCGTGGACATCGCCATGAGCAAAGAAGTATGCGCATTGGGATTCTAGCGGCCGGCTTTCCACTGTCTTTATGGACACTGTCATGGGTGAAGAAGTTTGCAGGAGAGAGTAGCCTGGATTGAATAGTGTAGAGCCACAACTCGCACTCCACAAGTCAAGCAGGTTCATAAACCAATGGATTGTACTGTGCAAAACTTGTTCCTCCAAGATGCAATGGTGGCAATCGGTGCATTCAACACTTTTCATTTAAACTTGCGACACTGTGTTCAAACCCCAAGCCACACCTCAACTGGAAACGCTATCAGCTTTCAGCAAGATGTTCCAAACCTTAATGTCACCGCAGTGCACAGAGACTGAACAGTCAGGGAGAAACAACCATGTCAGCCTCTGGCACTTGTAAGTGCTCAGTTTGGCTTCATACTACTTCTACATGTGACCCCACGATTGAGATCTCTGCAGATACTCCTTGACACACTGGGTCAAGGTTGCCTCAGTCACAACTCTAACTTGCACATTCTGGCCTTTTTTTCTCCTCGATTCAAGATCAGCGAACAGGCTTGTTGAACAGTTTTAACAGGTGCAATCAATAAATTATGGAGTGGAGTCAGTTTCACTGGATCCAATCCATGGATGCGCACAGCGCTTCAGTTGGGCACCCACCAGCATCGTCCCTCCTCTGAGGTGTATATCGTTCACCAGCTCCTTGTGGAGCGTGATGGGCCTTATGGAGGGATCGTAGAAGCCCCGCAGGCCATACTGGATGCCGATAATGTTGTCCTCCGCCACACCATAGTCCACAAGCTTGCTGACGATGGACTGGATGACATCATTCAGGCCAGGGCAAAGCCCCCCACAAGTGACGACTGCAGCGCTGACCTGTCCCGATCGAAATGGGGAGTAAGTTCGTTGACTGTGGTTTGTTGAATGCGACACAACACAACACACCCCGGCACCTGTAAGGCTATATCAGGCATATGGCCAAGGCAGAGTGTCCAGAACGTATCATCCCTACCAGTGGTCAAGTCCATAATTGCTTCAAACTAGATCAACAGGATGGCCGCCAATTGGCGTTGTAGCATTCTCATTGATATCCTGGCCTCTCTACCAGTGTGCAGGAAATAAACCCCTTGAACGAAATACATTGGTTTCAGCAAAACCATTGCTTCGGCTACTTGAAGTGCATTGTGATATACTGTCCAGTTGGGGCAGAAGCAGGTGGCCCACATTCAACAGCTGCTGATGCTCAACATTGAACTCTTCCAAACTTTTCAGTATGAGGCACTTTGGCCAAGGAACCATACGCAATCATTGTCCTTGTGGATGTCTCGGTATGTGCTTGGCAAGGTCAATCAAATGGAAACCAGTGGACAATACAAGCACAGTATGGACCACAAGTACTTTGGTCCACATCCAGACAAGCAGCACAAAGTGTCACCGTATTGGCTTGTACCCCTCAGTTGCATATAGCCAAGAGACTTCCTGATCAATTTCCAAACACCAGGCAATACAACAATTGGAGATATGCAGCAAATGGATTCAGCTGCATTTGACACGGGAATCGATGCTTGGAGCATACCCAGACTTTCGGCACGAAAATTGCCCCCACATGGCCCCATTCTTGTTAGTGGCAGGGCAAAGTGTGAATTAAAGCACACCTATATCCAGGCAAAAGGTCTATACTGCAGCTGCAGCAACTGTGACAGGAACAACTGCCATGAACTTATCTAGTTTCATTGTACTTTCACATCGTTCTTTTTGGCCACTGCACAGCCCTTGGACAGTTGTGCATGGCAGTGGCATTGATTGTCTGTCATCCTTTTGCAGGACACCATCCAAGCCTTTCTTCGTAAGCTGTGTGGAATCCAAGCAGCACAGTGCCCTAAAGGAGGCAGCGTTGAGAAAACTGCGATATGGTCTTACATGACCACACTGCTGCAGTGCTACTACAGCTGCTGCATTCTGCTCGCAGCAGTTGGCATGCCACAGTCCACCAGGCAGCGCAAACTACGTGCAGGCAAAAAAGCAATATTCACAAGCAGTGCCCACCTCACTTGGCTCAAAGTAGATCGTCTTTCTAGGCCCTGATCGAACAGCGTACTGTGGGAGAGGGTAACACAAGTCTTCATCAAAAGCCATGTCCTCAATGCCATGGTCACAGTCAGCTGCACAATTCCAGCGAGCATGTTAATGAGCAATCACAACTTGTTCCAACATTTATTGATGAGGGAGCTCTGAAATGGAATGTGCAGGACTGGATGCAGTTCAGTGTCCTGTGCAGGTTGCCCTTGACCACAATTCGTCGCACAAAACTGCCCGCCTAAATCGACTCCCCATACATTGTGGCAGCGCGCTGCATCAGTGTTTCATGACATAGACAGCATCATCAGTGCAGGAGTTTATATTTGGCAGTGATATTTTCTTTGGGATGTGGAGGTTGCCAGTAGTACTAGCACAATTTGTGACACAAGCAGTATACGCCATTTCAATAAATATCAGAGCATTCAACTGCGCCTGCAGCATTGAAGGCAGGCAAGGCTGCATCGCTGTGGATACAAAGTTCAGAGTATGCAGAAGGGTACAACTTTCCAGGCTACACAAGTAGATTGAGACACAACACCAAAGATACAATAACGGACCATGTAATAACCTTGTAAGAGGATTGCCCTTTGTAATTTTGAATCACAGATGCCAACAGAAGGTGACCTGACACAAGTGCTTGCATGCATTTCCCTGCCACCACTGAGAAGTGCTGCCTCAGCAATCGCACGCATCCATGCGTAAGTCAAGAACAGCATATCGCTTACCCATGGGAGAAGGGTGGGCAAGCTTCACGGAGTGGAGGTTCACTTTGTCATCATCATCCACTGCACAAAAGCCAATGTCTCAGTAACAGTGAACAAAGCCCCCAGTCCCAAGTTCATTGAACTAAAGTGAACACATAACTGAACCCAACAGCACTGGATAGAATCAAACTGGCATTCCACAGAAGCATATTTGTACGGGACAGACACATTCATATGTGCCCTGTGAGGATCACCAACTTCTTTTCTTTCTTATTTGCGGCCAACCACCAGCCCATGGACAGCTCGGTACGGACAGGTAATTCTGAACACAAGGGAAACAGGCACACGTTGAGAGAACAGCTGGCAACATCGCCATGAGCGCATCTTTAATGGTGGGTGCTATTGTCCTGGCGGTGCTATTCGATTACCCAAATAGCACCGCAGGTCATAAAACCATCATTAACGGTTGGAAGAGCAATACCACCCTGATGCTATTCGGCCCCGAGCGGTGCTATTCGGGCCTTGAATAGCACCGCTCGAGGCCAAATAGCACCCCTGAATAGCACCTGGTGCTATTCGAGAAGATGATTTTTGCAGCCGTGTCCCCTGATGCTATTCACAATAGCACCCACCGTTATAGATGCGTGCCGGGCGCAATAACCCCAGTGTTATTTGGCAAATGCCACACTAGTAAGGTGGCACAGCAGCCAATGGGAACCATTCCTGTATAGCACCACCAGTGGTGCTCTTGCACCACAGTGCAATACCATGGACTGATAAAGATGCTTTATGTCTTACAGGTGCAAGAGCAGTGATTCACAGCACAGTGCTTTGCCATGTAATAGCGCCTGCAGCTCAATGCTTGCACAGTAGTACATCAAGTTACGGTGGCCATGCAGAGGCCCTGGAGGCACAGAGCAACCAACACTGTGGATGCTTGGACTTGATATAGGCCATGGCCACAGAAAAATAAATGCTGACAGCAAGCTCACTTGTTCAGCAGATAAGGCACAGCGAACGCAAGCTGATGCGGACCAAAGACACTGATCTGTCTTGTGAAGGCATCTGCAACCCAAGAACAACTCAACAATCTGCACTGACAATGAATTACAGCCACTTTTTAACAATTTGTTTCTGGCACGAACTTGACTGCTTAGCAGCTGTCAACTATAGGTACAGAAGTGCAGCTGTTTTGGGAACGTATTCCTCAACACGAATGAAACAGCAACCTACCAAAACCACCACCAGCGTTGTCATTCCAAGCAAAGGGGCTGTCCCTGCACCCACCATTTCGACTCCCGAATCACCAAAGGAGCTATAAAACCACAAAAGAGACCAAACGGCAACCAAACATGTAGGTTGCATGTATTCAAGTGCCAAAAGACAAACAGCACTGACTCCAGATAACAACACACAAGTACATGTTGCAGACAAGAGAATTGCTCCCTCAGACAGGCGGTGCTGGAGATCCTAGTTGATTTGCGCCAGCACCTATTGCGCTCGAGCAATTCCATTCTTGGAGAAAGAGGAGCGATCAACACAAGTAGGGCCTCCCAGCAACCGAAGTACAATACTGGTGTAGCCTTGAAGTGTACAGAACTGCTTGCATCTTGGCAAAGCTAAAAGGAACAATCTCTTTATCGACAGTACATTTTGTCAGTGCTCGGGGGCTGGGCAGATTTTCCAATCCTCATGCCCTCTGTTGCGTTCTGAGGTGCCTGGGCGTGATGCATCACTGTACAAAATATTTTTCTCGTTGCACATTAATTGTTGTCTACGAGTTGGCACATTATTTCTCCATATCAAAAGGACTTCAATTCTCGGTGGAACTTCATTCAGCGTTATGCCCATGAGTTTGGAGTTGAAGGTCAAAAACTAAAGTCAATCCATTCAGTACTGTGGAATTGGCTTCGCTCTGCAACAAGGGTACTCTGCCTAATAAACCTCGAACTTCCGCTCAGAAACAACGAAAATTTGTCCCGCGCCCAAAGGGGTCAGCGCTCACTTTTTCTTCCAGAAATCGACAGTTCAGGGTTTTGGTACTCAATGTTTCCGATTTTGGCCTCCTGCATTTTCGATGCCATTTCCATAACGAAATTTCTCTTTCAATAGACAACAATCAACAAAGAACAGCAGAAGCCAACTGAAGGCGTCAAACATGAACATGGCTATGGTGATAGTGGGGTTCAGCAACTAGCCATCAGAACGGGGAGCCAATTGCCACAACGACAGTCAGCCAGTCATCTTGAGCCATCCACCTTGATGGCTCAAGATGATTGGCATGGACTCCCCACAGCTCCCAAGGCCCACCGTTTCTGTTCGCTCCTGTCCCCAAGGGCCCACACACTTGATTATGTGACAGGTGCGCCATGGAGCTTCAGGTATCCCAACAATGCCAGCGCGAGGGTAGTGGCCAGGTCCCCAATCCAAACCTAACCCTAGTCCTTAATTCAATTCCAATTTCAAAACCCAATGGCTGCATGCTACTGCCCCCCACCTTGCTTTCAGGACGTCCCTCAGCGTCTTGACCTCCAGCGTGTCTGCGCAACCACCGAGAGATTCATCTCACCACATCGCCGTTCCGCCTCCCCCACGTTCAAGGCCCCCCCAAATGCCCATCACGGCCACCATCCCGTGCTTGCGTTCGAACACCATCAAATTCCCAGGCAGAGGCCCGCAAACCCGCTCAAGAGCGCGACGAGCACGGGGCGACAAACCCGTTTCCCCTCCGTTACAGACATTCTCCGGCACAGCAACCGCCCATGACGCCACACATCCGAGGTACACATCCTCAGGACACATCACCTCCAGCTCGCCGATTCCCTCCCCCCCTTCCCGCAGCCTTCCCTTCCGCTCTCCCCCTCTCACCACCCTCGAAACAAAGCGCCTGCGCTGTGTGCTCATCGTTTCGCATCGGAGACTCCATATCATCTTCTGACAGTGCGCAAAAGAGCCTCGCATGCACTTACTTAGGAAGGGGCACCCTTTGCATGACCTGTTTCCTTCTCGCTTTTGCAACAAATCTCACCCTCGACACGAAATTCCCAAAACTCTCCCCATGTGCCCCCTGCAGAAAATTCCCAAGAATCTCAAACACCTACCTTCCCCGCCCACGTGCCTTGTCGTACGCGGCGGGCCCACAGAATCGACCGCCGCCTCCCCCACCGCACCCTCCGTCGTGTTCTCGCTCACGCCCAGCCGCCACTGCCTCTCAGTGCCGCCATGCCACCGCATGCGCCCCTCCCCTTTCACCGATCCCACGCCAAGCCATCCCATTCGTGGCGGGCACCGCCATGGGCCCGTGGGCAGGATACCGTGGGAGAGGAACGCGTGGGCCATTCCCGCGGGGGGAGCTCTCTCTCAGGTGGGGGGTGCCTGCCTCGGGGTGGTGGGCTTCATGTGTGTGTTGGTCGGGTCGGCGGGAATGCCCTCAAGGGGCTCCCGTTTCGGGTGCCTTTGAGCCGGGAGTGTGCGGATCGGGATGTTGTACTTGAGGGGGGGGGGAGGCTGATAGTTATCCACGCCGGCGACTTGGTTGCTCGCCAAGGCGCTGTTGGGGCACGAAATTAGTCGCTCTGTCTTTTCCATGAAGATCCCTTCTTGTTTCGACACAACCTGAACCCCAAACGACTGACACACTGCCCCGCGTTGGCCTCGCCAGCTGAAGACGAAGGGATCCTCGCAGAAAAGAATGAAGGATGCTCGGGTCACCAATAATGAGCCCATTATGGCTCAATAATGCGCC
>CAJHUC010001652.1:0-72757 GCA_905146915.1 Ostreobium quekettii
GGATGCCGGCGTGGCAGCGTTCCTGGCGCTGAGGCGGGAGTGCCAGGGCGCCTGGGCGGGAGGGGGCAGCCTGGGCGACGATCTCGACGTGCAGGGGTCAGAGGCCATGGCGTCGGAGCTGGCGGGTTTGCTGCTCAGCTGCCGCGGCGCGGACAGGGCCGCGGCCCTCTCCGCGGGACTGCAGGTACGGCCGGGGTTTAGCGCGGCGTGAGCAGGGGGCAGGCGCAGCGGCGCAACAGATGTCAGACGTCAGATGGCTGATGAGAACCGGGGTGCTTTGACGTGGGGAACCCGGCCTGAAAACCGCTCTCTCTTGGCCTGCATTGTGGACCCCACCACTATCCGTAACCTTCATGGTACCATGAGTAACGGGGGTTTCAGGACGTGTGTGCGGCGGCGTGGGCGGCGTGGGCGTATGCGGTTCCCCGTAGCTGTGTTCTACCGCACGAGGGGGGTTGGGTGTGCATGTCGGGCGAGGGTGGAGGGGGCGGTGGCGGCATGGGGGTGGTCGCCGACTCCGAGCGACCTTGGGCGG
The DNA here is from genome assembly GCA_905146915.1 of Ostreobium quekettii. NCBI lineage: Eukaryota > Viridiplantae > Chlorophyta > Ulvophyceae > Bryopsidales > Ostreobiaceae > Ostreobium > Ostreobium quekettii. Next base: position 536 of record CAJHUC010001652.1, read on the forward strand.
CCTGGCCGACACTGTGCGGCCTGGGCCGTCCGTTGGCCGAGGGCTCGTGTCTGCGCTCCGATAGGAGTAGCTTGTGGTGGGACGGCACGGGCGGGATGTTGTGATTCTGGCGCGGCGGGGCAACTGGGACTGACAGGCCGTGGGAGGGCTCCAATGGGTCCTGGTTGAATCGCTCCGGCGCCGGCTGACATCGACCGAAGGGCGGCTGCGCGTCGAAAGGTTTTGATTGCTGATAGAGCGCGTTTCCGTGAGGCTCCGCAATGCCATGTTGCCAGCCGCGGCCCTCGGGACTGGTGGGGGGCATCAGCCTGAACAGCCGGTTGCACCACGCTGGCGCCAAATCGCCATTCTCTTGACGGTCCGCTCCGTGGGCGACGCGGACCAACGACGCCATTGCGGGAAAGCGTTCGGTCGGTATTGATTGGATTGAGGCGGGGCCACAAGGGCGCACTACGGGACAATGGGGTTGGTTGGCCCCTGTGGCCCAGTGACAAACTTGCGTTCAACCGCCGCCCCACCCCGCAGCCACGAGTGCGAACCGAATCCTGGCAACGCCACGATTCTGCACACACCCCTTCCGCGTAGCGCTAAAGCTGCGGCCTCACCAACTGCGGCGATCGTTTCAACATCGTTCGGCATTGGCGCAAAGTCGCATACGCTGGCGGGTGTTCCAGCCGACCAGTGGGCGGCAAGGGGGCAAGGGGAAATCAAGTCCTGCTTACGAACACCGCTGTCCCCGCCTCCGCATTCTTATGCCTTGTTGCGGCGGGAGGCGGGGATCTTGTGGCTGCGCCGCCAATCGTAGAGCTATGTGGCATTTCCTGCTCTGCGCCGTGCAGCAAACGTTCCGGTCCACGGCCGCGCCAGGGTTTCCAGCCCCAGCTCACGGTCGCATCTCTTCCCACAAACTTCGCTATCACAAACTGCCCTTTGACACTCTGAAGGGGTGCTAGACCGTCGGGCGCCCCGAAGTCGGGTGCAAATCGCGCTGGGCCCGTTTCAAGCCGCTGGGCTGGGGCTGTTGCCTGCGAGCGGTGGCTGGCACGGACCCATGATTCCCCCGGCGAGCGCGGCCCAGCCTCGCGCCATTGAAGGACGCAGTGCCGCCTTGGCCGGGGCGTTCCCACTGACGGGGTCCCAGCGCCCTCAACGTGCGGTTCTCTGCGCCCCGCCGTTTGGAACAGGAGCCACCGCACGCACGCACACAGTAATATGTGCTGGCCGTGATCATCTCCGGTGATACCTTATCCCTTATCCATCACTGAGCCATCGAGAACGAACGCTACACGCCCATTTGTTCTGCAATCTGATTGAAAGGAGGGACTGAGCGCTGTGGCAGTGGCGACAGCAAGGAGTGGAGAGCGTCCCGATGGGAGGCAGCACGCCCGACAGTGCTTGAATGCCATCCGGCCCGTGTTGTATTCCCTGTCGATTGGCTCATCACGTTCTTTGCTATGTACTTTGCCACTGTCGCTACGCCGAGGGCTGCACAGCACCGCCGCGTGAGGTTGCTCCCGCTATGCGACACGGAGAGTCCTTGTCGGGAGCTGCAACTTCGACCATTGAATTATGGGACGCAAGCCTCGCCGCTGCGGCCATCGGCTGTGGCCGCCGCAATGACGCGGCATCGCGTTGGAAGACGCGCGTCGAGCGCAAGAGGGCACCGAGCGCCGCAGCCACGACACCTATAGCCGCGCCCCTCCCGTCAGCCGCCCTTGAGCGCACCTCTAAAAACTCCACGGAGACGCCCGCCAAGCTACAGCCATCAGCGAGGGAATTCCCCACCATCGCCAGAATGCATCGCAGGATTGTTGGCCTCGTCATTCCCAAGGAATCCCCCTCTTGGATGGGGGACTTGTTGCCCCCTTCCTGATCGCGACATTCCCTCTTGACCCACAACTGAATGACCCTCCCTTGTGCCAACCCTGGGCCCCTTGGCCCTGGGAAGCAAGGCGTAAGATGCGGCAATTACATTCCGCGCAGCGATCGCCACGCCGATGGCCATCGCTAAGCGCCGTCGCGCGGCTCTAGAGCCGCTTCGCGGCACAGCCACACGCGGAAGGCAACTTAAGTTTTGGTTGCCCGTTCTGGTTGATCGGAAGTTGCACCATTGCTGCACGGCCTCGCGTGCGCCCGCACGATTGCACCAAAAAACCATGGGACGAGCACGGGCGGGTGTTGTCACGCCAAGGGCACGACGGCAGAAAGCCGCACCTCTACCTCTGTTGCGCTCCGCATCACGGCGAGGGTAGCACTCGCAGCCGCGAGAGTGTCGCTCGCACCATCGCCATCGCACCCACCTACTCGTCGGCCACCCTCCGGCGGCGCGTCCGCCACGCCAAGCCGGGGGCTTGTACCGTGAACCCTTATCACTGGGCCCGATTCTTATGCAACGATTCTGACGTCGATTTACGAAATCGCATTTCCCCTCCGCGTACAAGGATTTCCGCTTGGGCATACAATATAAGATCTTGCTGATACATTTGGAATTAAAGAAAAGGATCTTGCTCCCAGGTGCAAATGGCGGAAGCGTACGAACGCCAGGAGAAGCTTGTGGAGCAGGAGCAAAGGGACAGAGAGAAGGTCGTTCGCAAATTGGAAGCGGGTAGGGTGGTGTTTTACTCCAATCCTTGGCATTGCTGGCGATCCTGCAGTCAGCGAAATGCATAAAATGCAAGTGCAGTTTGGTGCTTTGGATTTCGCTGCAGATGATTGGCATCGGTTGCAATTGAGGAACAGATGAGCGAACGATGATTTCTCAATATCCTGGATTGAATTTAACTGTCCATCAAGGAATCGTGGTGGCCTTTATGACATGATGAGCCATGCCAATGAGAGTTTCCTGCGATGCCGCGCACAAGAAGCTTCACGCAGCAATATTGTCGATCGCTTCATGCTCACCGCTCGAGGAATACAGAGCGAGTTCTTTTGGTGTGTGTTTGCTGGCAGAAATTTGCGCTCCGAAGGCAGTAAAGGAGCATTCTGCGGCCGAATACAAGAAATTGTACGATAAGGTGAGGGATTGAGAGCTGGTTCTCAAACAATGGTCATCGTTATCAATCCTATCATTTTTTCCAGGGCAGATAGCATATCAGATGGAGCCCGTTCATGCACAAGATGTCCGGATGCTTCGCAGCCTTTTAGGAAAGCGTCAGGTTATGCGTTTTGGGGCGGTTCCGGGCGCCCTAAACATTAATAACGCTACAGCGATTTTGGAAGGATGTGCATGACTGTTGCGATCCGTTGACATGTGCTCGCAATCTTGTGCACACTCGCGCTGCGTCAGCTGCACCGGTGCATCCTTTGTAACAGGGCTCTCTAATAGTTTTGTACAATGCTGCATGTGCGCTTCAGTCCCCGAATTTCCAATTCGATCCTGCCATTTCTTTTGCACTCATTTGATTGCTTCATTTCAACAAGATGCTTTTATGCTAAGGCACCATTTGCAGAAAATTGCACAAAAGGCGTCCAACATAGCCTCGTTGACGCAAGAGCGGATCCGAAGCCCCGCCGATTGCACCGTGGATGCAGTTTTCTTTTAGAATAATAGTAGTGATGCCCCCCAAGGGGCTAGAACGTAACAGACGTCGTGCGTTTGTATATCACATGTTTTAACTGAAGCTCTCAATGGTAGCCGCAACGGATTGATCGCTTGCTTGCTTGCTTGATGGTTGAATCGGCGCGACAAAGCCCAGCCATGCTCTGACTCCCCCGCCGCCCATTTGCCGTTCTGTCCACCAGATTCACGAATACGTGTGTGCGAAATCACAAATACCCGTGGGGCTCCAAGAGGACGGCGTGGCGGAGGTCCGAGCCGCCATCGACAGCGTGCTTCCCTTTTCCACCCTTACCTGCTTCCTGACCATGGAGGAGGTGGAGAAGCACAAGCAGCTGCAGGTGCGGTGTTCGGGTGCGTGCTTGCATGGACCGGCGCATTCCGCAAATGGACTAGTGTGTCGATCTGTGCGTATCTCAATATCGCGATCCCCATCCACACAAGAGGGCTCCACCATGCAAGAATGCGTCGAGCCCTTTTCCGCTCGTCAGCGTCACGTTGTCACGAGGGCACAGAAGAGAAGCAAGTCTGTTTACAGATTTGCTTCTGAAATTTGAGTAATGTGGGGGGCCGTGTGAAAGAGTCTCTTGAAACGGGGATCGCGGGGACGTGCCCGCTGTATTTGCAGGGGGCGTGTGGCCTGTGTACCTCAAGCAGCACATCATTCCTTCAGGCGATTTGGTACAAAATATGTTTGTCATTCGTGATCCGTGCTTGTCGGCGATTGAGCATAATGCGGCATGCCAGGGAAAAAAAAACGGTAATGTTGCGCTACAAACCAGTGAGCCATTGCAAATTTTGCTCGAAATGGGGCTGTGGCTCAAATTCTAAACGTCAAACACGACTTTATGGTGCACACATCTTTTGGGCCAAATAGGTAAGAGGCATACTTCAGATGTATTAGGAGAAGAATATTAGTGAGGATACTATTTTGGATCCTGCACATTAGCGTACAACGAATGCTAAGCTCAAACCGAACCCCCACCACACCGTATCCCAAACCCCCCCATACCCGCTGTGTGACTGTGGCTCAAACTTTGTACACCAAGCCCGACTAGACGGTGCACGCATCTTTTTGGGCGTATGAGTATGATACGCGATAAATTTATGCATCACGCCGTAGTATCGCACAGCACCAGTGCATACAGCCCGGAACCATAAGGTACAGGATTTTCCCTGCCTCAAAGCATGCGTGTTTAAACGGTTGACCTGTCCTGCCCTGCACCGATGTAAACTGTCGCCAAAACCACGCTGAAGATTACTTGATTGTGCCCGTCTGGACTCACATTGCTGATGCGTGACATGCACAGCAGCGACTGCACCACCGATGGTAAAATAATGTGTCATATTTCAGTTTTCATAACGAAAATCACAAGTACAAAGCAATCCCGAAATCACGAAATCGTCAGCGGTGAATCTTCAAACTCGCTAGTGGAAAAGGTCTGGAGCCTACCAGCGTCGGAGCACGGAATGAAACCGCGTGACCTGGCGGATTTCCTTTCTGCCAGTGCTAGATGCTCGCGGCCGTGTCCCTGGGCATCTGCCTCTTCAATGCCTCGCGCGGCGCCGCCAAGGCGCCCGTCGTCCCCCTACCGGGCTGCGGCCTGGGAGCGGCCATGCGCCTGGCGGACCAGGTCGAACACATCGGGGGGGCCCTTGAGGAGCGGCTGGGAAGGCTGCACGGGGAGGCGGATTCCCTGCCCGTGGGACAGGGCGGAGGCCAGGGGGCGGCGGATCGGCGCGAGGAGCTGCGGCTGGGGGTGGTCGGCGTGGAGCACGGGAAGGCGTTTTGCGAGGACATCGCCACGGACGCGGGGCGCGGGGTGGTGAGGGGCCGGGAGCCGGCGATATTCTTCTATTCAATGGCACAAGAAGAAAATAAGAAAAATAAGAAAAAAAATTCAAATCCAATAGATTCCATGTTGCTGGGTCGTCTTGTGTATTTTTTCGAGCCACGTGGCGTGTGAGTCGCGCTGATGATGGCGGCATCGCCTGGTCGCTTGTGGGCACCGCGCTTGGTTTGAGCGGGCGGAAAGTGTCGCGGCTGGCTTAACGTCCGTTAGTTAAATCTGTTGTGAAATCTGTTCCTGTCAGTTTTGAAATCTGTTTTGATGTTAATTTGTTTCTTCAATATGTTTGCCAGTTATGACGCTTGCTGATACGTACATTGGGTTGTCGCGAACGGCTGACTGGCTGGCGCGTCGATCGTCTGGCTGAGCTTCGACGTCGAGCGGCATCGAGGGGCAGCATTCGAAATGAAAAAGGGAATCAATGGGCGAATAGTTGTTGTCGCAATACAGCAGCAGTGATCGAAACGATCGAAGTCAGTGAAAGTCGGAGTCGCCGGCCCTGCGTAGTCTCTCTCGCGAAGCATGCGCAAAGCGCCCTTTCGAGCCATCTACGCACAACAATGTACTAGCAAACATTAAGAATTAGATGATTAAATTAATGGGTAATATAACATGCAAATCACGTATAACTCGGGTAAAAAGTTGCAAGCAAAACTAAACACTATGTGTGGAAGGTATTGGTGTCATATACCGCAATGAAACCTCGGCTAGCACCTCCCCCAGTCCCCCCAAACCAAAAGGCAGACCTGACTATACACCAATGAAGCCTGTTGCCCGATGCAGCAGGGCCCACCTTAGAGGCGGTTGCTTCTACCTTGCGGTCATCCAGACATGAACGCAGAAAACGCTGTTGGTGCAATGAGTTCAATTCGCGGCCCACTTGGTCTAGGCCGGCTGGAGCTTGAAGCGCGAATGCATTCCCAAAACTACTATGGATGACTAAACCAAGCCAATCAGCCTGTGTACACATGCAAATACCTCAATTTGCGAGCTCAGCGGTTGGTAGGAATGCATGTCGCGCAAACACACAGGGCGTGCCACACCCGAAGGGTGTTGCGCGGCCTGAAGTCCGCCATGGTAATGCAAAAGCAAGGCAGATCTCTGTGAGCTTCTGGCGGTCTCAGTCGGACGAGTGGACCCGCAGGCATGTTCTGTGCCAACGAAGGTCGGTGCTTTTCATAGGACAGCATGGCGGAAATGGAGATTGAGATGAGAACACTGCTGGAGGGGCTGCAGCAGACCGTGGGCGAGAATTCCGTCGTCTCCAAGGAATCCGTGTACCCGGCGTTTGAGAGGCTCGGCGAGGTGCACTTGGCGGCCTGCGGGGAGCAGCGCCTGGGCGTCGCCCGGCAGCGCATCCTGGAAGTCCTCGAAGACTGGATGAGGCGCCTGGATGAATTATCCCCTTTCCTTCAGGTCAGCATGCGCTGGCGCGGAAGCTTGCTTTCGCGATTGGCGAATGTAGAACGAAAGAAAAGGGTCAAAAATGGACGCATGGTTTGTCCCGTTGATACATAGTCTATACAATAAACGCACAATATTCTGTGATGGCGGACCGTTGGCATGCTGACGTAAGCCGCACGAAATGGACACTTTCTTTGCGGTAAGCAACGTCTGTATAGGATTTCAAGCCCCGCTTAGGTAAAATTTGACGTTGCACCGTTAACGCACAATTTAGGTGATTAAACGCCATTCGCATGCGGGCAGAAGCTGCCTGGAATAGGCACTTTTTTGCGGCAAGCGAAGTCAACGGCAACGGCAACGTCCAAAGGCAGCCGTTGAAATCCGTGTAGTACACGCCGGGTGTATATGGACTTTGCAGACATGTCGACACTCAGTCATGCATCAAGCACCGGAACGAACCCAATCCCGCAATCTCAGTCGTGCACGTTTCGGTCAATGCACAGTGGGCAACACGGTTGGCGCACGATTTCGACCGTGTACTAAGCAGCAGCCATGTAAAATCTGGCTCCAAATACTCGACTTTTACGCGATTTTGCACGATTCGACATGGATGTACTTGGGCAAAACAAAGTACATGGTTTTGCACCGTGTAAGATGACCGATTTTTTACTAGTGCGTTCACGCTTGAGAAGCCGCAGTCCAGAGCGCATCGCCGTGAAATCGCCTCCTTCTCTCCCCTGAACTCGTCAAGGACGTACGTGCTCTGAAATGTGATGCTCTGTTTGAAATCAAGAAAGGCCAGACATGCTGTGCGGATATGTGCGATACATATGGATGCTCCGCAGGTGGGCGACGACTCCCCGCACTTTGACGCCCCCGACCTGGAGGACTACGAAGGCCCCGCCATCCCCGACGACCTCGAAGCCATGGAGTCCGTGTCAGGCGCCCAGCGAGTGTCCCCTGCAGACTCCCCCGCCCGCGAGGAGCTCGCCCTGAGGGGCTTCTGCCCCGTGGCGCTGGTGCGGCGGGGCGGCCTCCTGAGGCGCGGGGACGCTTCCTTGGGCTGCGTCAGGGTCGGGGACGCCACCTTCACGCTGTCCAGCGCCAAAGCGAGGGACCTGTTTGCAGCGAGCCCGGGAGAATACCGCAAGGTGAGGATGGAGCGACCTTTCAGCAAGGACGTCCAGCAAAGGGCCATGGAGTTGTTAAGTCTTTTTCCACTTGTCCGGCGACACATTGGGCCGTCCAGCCATGACCTCCAGCAAACATTGTGGATTTGAACAAACACGTGTGCTTGGGACCGCTGCCCGCCATCACTAGTTTTGGTGCATGGGCTTCCGCTTTGCCATGTCGGAAATGCTGTCGAACTGAGGGTTGACACACACTTGTCCAAAAAGTGTTATGTTCGGTAGGGGTCGCCGCACTGGCTTGCCCGCATTTGGAGCTGACAAATGGCTTAGTGGGCATTTGCCCAACGAGATACTTGCTTCCAGGGATGCTTTTCTTGATATATGTGTGTTCGCAGAAAGTGTTACTTGGTCCTTTTTCTGCTAGTGCATGGGTTGTATCTCAAGCTTCTTGCACTGGAAAACGGAGACTGGCCGCTACTCATGGGGACGCCAGAACATTTCGACTGTTTCGCAAAGTTACGCAACACATGTTTATACATTTGCTGAGGCGCATCTGCGTTTGTTGTGCTTGTGCGGAATTTTGGTCCAGCTCGAATTGGGCGGAGCATTGTCCAGCCACCCAAACATCATGCAAAAGTGACGCGCCACCCGTTCTCATAACAAATGGCTGATAATCCTCAGAGTTTTGTCAATGGCTGAATGCTGACGTGGCCGATCGGCGTGGCGATGTGCAGCTGTGCACCAAACAATCGCAGGGAGCCGGACAACTGAATCCCGGGAGTGCACTTGTCGCGCACAGAAATAGCAAGTTCCACGCACCCACCTTTTTTTGGCGCGACACCACCACACGCCCACTGGTGGGTGAAGGTGTGGAAGGGAGTACCGGGTACTGGATTGGGGCCTGACTCAGGGCTGAGTCACAGGAGAAAAGTGGCGTGAAGTATGTGAGAAGCGAAAGGGCAAATTGTGAAGTAAGGGGACCTTGGGTATTTTGAGCAAACGGTGACGGGCACCTTCTTTATAGAGTTTTGTAAGTGTCTTGTCATGTGAGCAAACATGACTGGGCGGGTTCAGGAGACCGGTAAGGCAGAAACGGCTGGACCATGAGCCGAGGTTGCTCCCCACGAGCCCGTTCACGGGTGATAATATTGATCGATTTCAAATCTCACAGTCTGCCGCAATCTGCCATCGTCTGCAGGGCGTCGCCGCCGCCGTGAGAAAGGAGCCTTTCCTGGCGAAGCTGCTAGGGCTGTTGGCCACCCTGCCCTGGGCCAACGTCAGCAACGTCACCTCCATCACGCGCGAGCGGCTGTCTTGCGACTTCGGCATCCAGACGCCCACCCACTTTGAAGAGTGCCACATCGACGTCGACTACGAATGGAATGTCTGGGCGCTTCGAAGGAGGTGGGGCTGAACCCCTGGTTCCAAAAGGCCAAGCGTGCCGCTGCGCATTCCTGGCGCTGACGAGCCTGCGAAGGTTTAGCATCCAAGATGTCATTCTGGCCCTCACCCGCTCGATTGTCCGCTGCAGCCTGCCTGCAAGCATACAAGCGGCTGGCGAAGGGAAAGAGAAACTTGGAAAGGAAATCTGCCCGCTTCCCTGACAAGGAAGTTTGGTTCCGCCGAGCGAACACAGGATGCGATTCCAGGGTCATGCTGCCCCTAACTCCTAGCTCGTAAATCCCCATACGGTGGGAGCCGGCGTCCCACTGTCTTGGGTACAACGCCAGTTGTGTCGCAATGAAAACGGACCCAAAACACAGCCGTCCTAGAGCAATTGGGAACTGTCCCAGTGCGCAGCACATCATGGTGCACAATGCACGCTGCACTGTGGACATGCACAGTGCAAGAACACATGACACCCGACAAACGTCGTGATACGTGCATTTCGAGAACTTCGCCCGGACAAACATGGTCAAGGCAATTGCAAAATGTGCGCCTATTGCCAGTGAATTGTTGACGGCCGGGACGCCACCGAAGCAAATTAGGGAAGGCGCTATGTCGATTCTAAATGCCGTTACGGGCCATGCAAGCTGCTTCAATGGCTGCGAATTGATTCATTGTAAGGCCTTCTTTGCAGATCAAACACTCGCAAGAGGTTCAGGAACAATTCACAGGGTTGTTTGCCGCTTATCAACGGCGCTTTTGGGCGCCTTCCCTCCTTATGTCGATTTTGTGTCAATCGTATAATCTCTCAGCGTCACAGGTCTGGGCCCCCCACCTCCCCCTCCCGTCAATTTGACGCTAAGCGTATCAAAATCGACATAATGTCTCCCCTTACTGTTTTTAGCGGAATGCAGGTGTGTCACGCAATGGGCATCCCGTCGTTGCGTGTTGAGCCATCTTGGGCCGGTGTGCACAATATTTTGTACTAAATTAGACGAAATTAGCACGGACTGAATTGCATGCTGTTTTCTGGGAACACTGTCCGGCATCGCCAGCTTGGTGTTAGGGCTTGCTTTGCCATGTTTTTGGCAAATGTAATCGCAACGGATTTTCAAAAAGGTAGACGAAGCTGTTGAATGCACAATCAGCAAGCCGCAAACTGGGTGTGCGCAGGGCACTGGAGCTGGCGAATCTGCGCGGGAAAGCCACCCATTCATGCCAGACGCACCTCAGCCACTTCCGGCGCGACGGCAACACGCAGGTGTGGAGGCCCAAGGCGGCCTCGGTGCAGACGCCCTTCAACAAGGGCCAGTGCATGCCAAGGAGGCTCCGATATGTGGCGGGCCTCAGGGGAGGCCCGGACGTCAAGATGCGAGTCGTGAGCCTGCAACTCGACGTGGGGCAGCCACACCAGTACTGAACCGCTTCTCATTGGTGGCGGTGGGAACAGCGATGAGCTGAGAGGTTTTGCGGGTTACCATGGCACTCCGGCGCTGCATGACCAACGCTCCTGTCTGAGTGGATGTTCAGTGACGTGTGTTGTAAATGGTCGGCATTGATGGGGAGCCCATCGCATGGGCAGCAAAAGAACGGGCAGATGTCGCAGCCCCCCGTGCAATATGTAGTCTGTGCACCAGCACGGCATCCGCTTCTTCACCTGTTCTTGCTCGGTGGGTGGAGCGTGTTGGTGGGCGCAGACACCCTGCAGGCGTTGAGAAAGAACAGGAACGATATCCGGGGTCGCAGTTCCTTGGCGAGCCTCACAATCGGAGGATACCTTGGCAATGGCGCAAGCGATCCACTGGAGTGCGCTCATTGCCTCACCGGGCCTGGACATGTTTCAACCCGTGCATGTAGGCAATCAAATGGCATCTAGAACCACTCGGCATCCAACGAGTGGCCTGCCGCCTCCTTGTTGGCAAACCCCCGCCCAAAGCAGGCGCAATCAACACGCGTTCTGGCACAACCGTCGCCATTTGCCCAGGTCTGGTGCCTGGCAACGGAAGCACCCAGGACGTTACCCGTTGCTGTACGATGCCGTACACTGCCAACGGGGCGTCGTGACACGGCCCAGGGCGGCGCAACAGCAGTGTGCGTGCGTGCGTGAAAGTCAGCATAAAACACAGGAAAACAGAAGAAAACCGGCGAGCTCGTTCGCTGAGGCTAAGCCCGAAGTCTCCATTACTGCCAAACCCGCGTGCGCACCAGTGAGCTCGCCGGCAGTCACCCCAAACTAAAAGACGGCACACCCACACATTCCATCAACCCAAAGTTCGCTTGAGCGCATTCCATCCAGACACATCCAGAGATCGTCCGTTTAATGATTGCCGCACTGCCTCTTCGTTCCCCTCTCCCCCCCGCCCCGTCTTCAGGGGCTGTGCGCCCGCACTGCCCAGGTGGTCTCATCAAGGGTGCAGACAAACGTAGCACCGCTGCAAAAAAAAAACGCAGGATATGGGGTCGTGCATTGAGACCCTCTGCCACCCCGAATTCCCTAATAAGGGGCACTGCAGGCTCGCATCCCCTGTCATGGCGCCCCCTACGGAACAAAAAGAAGATACAACAAAGGCGCCACTTCATGTCAATAATGCAGAATGTTCTCCTGCATAGAAAACCCACACATTACAGCGCCGGCGTCTCACCATAGCTGATGAGAGGTCGGAAAACTCCCATCTCCATCTGCTATCCCTTCTATCTACAAGAGGCATCAACTCCCGCAGAAAAAGCAACACAAAACTTGCGTGTTCTTGTGCCAGTGCAGCCAAAAAGTGCACCTCCTCAGTTTCGTTAATAGCCCAGTGTGTTGAAACCACACAGTTCCCAAGGCAGCTTCCCGTTGCCTCACACAACCTGCTACTCATCCCTACCCTATGATCCATGTCTTGCCTCCAGCTTGCGCGCCTCAGCACAAACTTCTACTATCCCATGACTGCGCAAGTTCCGTCTTGAGGCCAAGGAGGTCCAGTGTTCAAATCCACTGCATCTGGGCCACCTTGCTAATGAATCCCCCATCGATTCCCCATCGTACAATGTTACATTTTTAACACGTTACACCTGTTTGGTTCCACCCAAAATTGATCTGTCCCCGACAGTCGGCTTCAAAGTGGAAAAAAGTCTCGCTGGCTTCTGGCATTACTTGGCTTCACATCCAGCAGCACAGCAGCGCTGCTGTCAGGGTCCAGGGTTAGAAAATCAAGAAATCAGGAACACAGAGGGCAGCTAGCAAGCTCCATGCTGTGTTCCATGGCTAAGCTCCGGCAAACGTGCTCTGTATGGTGCAGGGTGCAGATGAACTGCTAAGTATCCGTCAGCATAACGTCACACCACGACGGCTAGGCTCCACCTTTCCCTTTCAGGATATCAGTTGGCTCAATTCCTGTGACAGCACCATGGTGCCTGAGCAGAATACTGCATAAACACAGCACAACGCCGATACGACTGTGGAGAATTGCCCCCTGCACCAAGCAAGCTCCAGTGCATATCGTGCAAGCTGGCGCCCATCCTGCTTCAAAGCCACCACCTTGTACCAGACACTGTCAACCACACATCCAGATGCCCAATCATGCACTTCCGGACAGCTGTTGTCTCCACCAGAGAGAAGCAGGCTTGCACACGAAGCCAGTCACCATCACCCCGTGCGAAACATGCAAGCACAGCACAAAAAAACACAACCTTTCCCCCCTCCCACAGTCATACACACATGCAGCTCTGCTTGTGCAGGCACATGAACATATCGTATCGCCAGGCTCCCCTGCCCATCGCCGATCGACCAATGGGATCGATTCGGCATCTTGGTTCAGCACTTGTCCTGGTGTCAGAGCTTGCCTGACTGCATTTGTGCTGTTCTGGGGGACTTGTCTTTGTCTTGGGCCAACTCCTTGACACGATTTAGGAGCTCCATGGGAAGGTTGTGGCGGTTGTCCACCTGAGTAGCAGAGACACAAACCTGAGCACTGTAGTTTGTTCATTGGGGGCTGTTGTCTAGTCTCAACATTTGCCCCTCAGAGCACCACAATTCACTCCATCTATCACAACAGTATTGGTGAACGACCTCACAGGCCTCACCGATTGGGGTAGTACTGGGATCCATTTCACTGCACACATTTGGCAAAACATGGCTGCTTGAGCACTGTGCTTCCAATCAAAGGTGTTACTGAGCAACACTGTTTGGCATTTGGCATCATGTCAAGGCTTTCCTGCCACCTAATATACAAGCATTGTTCTCTTCAGTTGCAGTGCTAGAAGTGAACTGTCCTAAAGGCAATAACTTCGAGCATCCTCCTGTTGTTTCAGCAAGGGATTCTGCCCCATTCTGCTGGAGGCACCAAACTGGATTCAACATTTCTACGGCACTGGTTTTTTCTAGCACAGCCCTGAATGGCCTCTGTGCTGAGTGTTGCAGAACAAACAAGAGAAACCACAATGGAAACTAAAAACTAGCAGGAGTGTCTCCTTGCGCACGCAAGAAGCCATCGAGTGGGGGATAAGCAGGTTTGAGGCAGGCTGCCATACATTGTGGTCTCTAATGTGGGGCATTCCAATTACAAACTGACAGTGTTTATCCCAACACACGCAACTGTTGAACGGCGCATTGCGCACAGCCAACCAAACTACAGAGATGAGTTGGCACCATGCATCGTCCACATCTTGCTGTTGCAATTCGTTTACGTTGTCCCAGTTGACACAATACTGCCTTGCTTCACTTGGGCGATGCAAGCACTGATTGTGTCCCAGGATATTATCCAACTTTCTGTAACTCAGCATTCCAACAGCTAAACCGACTGCAAAAAGCAACACAAGTCTGAGCCCAAGAGCACAAGTTCACCTTCTTCAATTTTATCTGCTCCAAAGGGAGCAGCGCCACGCGCAGCAAATTTCGCCATTTGTCCTTCAGATCAACCGGACTGCGGCTGCCAATTTCCTGGAAGCCAAGGCGTTTGATATCTGCCCACTTCCCCCCGCCGCAGATCTCCACTCCTTTCACAAGAGTCTTGGTTTCTTCCAGCGACCTGACCAAAGCAAAGCAGACCATCGCACAGCAATGTAATCACCACATGCTGCCTGACAAGCCCCTTTTCCTGGCTGCTGATGGTACAGTCCTTTCCCCAGCATCAACCCTTGTATGAAGACCGTCTTCACAACAACAAGGGACCTCTGTGAAACAATGTTCCTGGAGTTTCCAGAGTAATTGCTCTGTGCTGTGGCCGATGATGCCGACTGCCCTTGAGTGTGGCAAATTGCCTTTGGTGTCGCAGATCAATACGCATCACGATCTTGGCAGTTTGCAGCAATTACAGATGTATCCCATGATTGCATTTGTTGAGGAGCGACTACAAGCAAACCCCACACCTGCAGTGCGATGTTGCAAATGAGTCTGATACAGGCTGTCCCAGATATCATAGCATTCATGTTAGGGTTGAAGTTAGCATCTGAGGTCCACTGCACAGTGTCAAAGCGAAAGGTCATTGCAGTGAAACTATGCTCTTGTCAAGGAAAGGGCTACATGTGCATCTTGTCTATGCAACTGCCCAGTGTGTTTATTTCCCCACCTCCGCCACCAACCCCACCCCCCTCCACCCACAGCCCTACCCGTTTGTGCACATTTTGCTGCTGTAACAGCACACAGGTGCTGGGCAGCGGCGAACCCCGACAGGAGTCGATCAACACATGCCGCCTGCCCTCCCTTTCCGCTTATCTCGGCCACACGGCATCCCATCCGCCTGCACTCGCCATTGGGAATGCTTTGCCTGGCACTAAATGGCACACTTGCTGTTCGACACTGCTATGTCCCAGGCTCCAGTTACAACGCACTTGCGGAGATCAGCAGGGATTGAGTTGCCTCGATACCACTGCAACGAGCATCTTGACATTCAGTCCACTAACCAGCGCACCATGGGTTGTGCTGCTTCCTCCGCTTGTTGATGGCCTCCAAGGCACCAGACGCACCGCTTGCCCAGCTGTTCCTCCGCCCGAAGCCCCGCGGCCGTGGCCGCCCGGGCCGCGCCCCCGCCCTCCCGGGCGCCCTGCTCCGCCTGGCCCGCTCCCGTCCGCATCCCCCGTCGCTGCCCTCGGTGTCGTCGGGCGTCCAGCACACCTCCTCCCCGGCGAACTTGCCCACGGGGTGCACCCTCCTCCTGCATCCCCTCCCATTGGCCCTCCCCGGCGAAATGGGCCCATTGCTGAATCCCTCCTCCGCCTTGGCTCCGCCCTCAAACCCCTCCCCGCCCTCCTCCATCATCCCGTCGCAGTCGTCCAAAAACTGCATCTCGCTCTCCACAGCCACGATCGACGAGGTGCTCTCGGATGGCAGCCTGCGGGCGGCGTCCAGCCCCGCGCTGGGCACCCAGGCGAACGCCGCCTCTTCCAGCGACGAACTGGGCGCCGGCTCCTCATCATTCTCCACGTTCGGCCCCTCCAGCGGGAACAGGCCCCCGCCAGAAGTCACGCCAACACTGCCGCCGTACATTGCCATCCCGCGACCTCCGATCTCCGAGGAGACCCACTCCAGGGGCTCCCGGGGAACGATTACCCTCTCTGCGCCGCCGAATGCCTGCTCCGAAGGTTTGGAGAAGAGCAGCGGCGACGTCCGATCGGGCGCAGAGGACGCCAAGTCGTGGCAGCGGGCCGAGCCGGGCCAGGCGTCCGCGGACAGCAGGGAAGGCACGGCGCCGTCGAAGTCGGGCTCCCTCAGCTCGTCCTCGCCGAAGAGGACCCCCGCATGCGGGTCCTGGTCCGCGTAGAACATGTTCGCGGCGCCCATCTCGAAATCGATGAAGGTGGGGGGGTGGGGGTCGGTGCAGGGCTGCATGGGAGCCGCGCAGGCGCCGTCCGGGATGTGGATGAGCTCGAGCTTGGGCTGGGACGCGTCCCGGTGGTCGGGGGCGGGCTGGGCGGCAGGGAGATCGCAGGGGGCAAGCACGAGGTCAGCCATGCAGGACGTCAGGTTCTCGGAGTTGGAGGGCTGAATCGGGGGCAGCGCCTGCGAGGAGCGGATCCGGAGGCTGGGTGAGAGATTGAATCGTCGGTCTGGGGCCCAGGGGGGAGAACTGGGGACAGGAATGGCGCAGGGGGGGGGGGATTTTGGATTGGAGAGGGGTATAGCCTTGGGGCCAAACGGCAAAGGGGGGCGGGGGGGGTGTTGGGGTGGGGCTGGGAAACGCGGCGCGCGCTGCCGAGCAGGGCGACAATGAGGCCCAGGCGAGGCGGCAGGGAGGAGCCTGCGCGGGGAGAAGGGGAGGCGACGACCGGTCGCACCTCTGGAGCGCACCCCGCCGCGCTTGACAGCAGGAAGGCACCTGCGAACATGGCCCAGACACGAGATCAGAAACGGCGGGCTGCATTCGCGCAGATCCGCGCGGAAGGGCGCCCAGCGCTGTCGCCGCCCGCCCGCCTGAGCCGCGACGCTCGAGAGCGCCTCGCCCACCCCGGTGCCGGCCGCCACGCGGGCGGTGCAGCCGACCTTGTGGGCTCCCATGAGCGGCCACGTCCCTCCCCGGCCCACCTTCGAACGCCGCGCTCCTCTTCGAAAGCACGCCCTGCTCCTCCAACAGGGGGCCGCCGCCCAGGTCCGGATCGGCCCCCCCGGCGTGCGCCGCGCCCGGCCACCCGCCGGGCCGCAGCATGATCGCCTGTCAGGCGCACATGAACCCGAAGTAGGTCAACTCCGCCGACGTGCCACAGCCCGCAAACAGGGCCTCGCTCCGAGCGAGCCAGCCAAGCCCTTCAGCGCCGAGTCCCGTCCCAGCCCCCCCGCCCACCCCCCGCCCCACCTCTCCGATCGCCTTCCCGACGACGTCACACTCGAGGCCCAGGCGCTCCCCGTCGTATGCGCTCATGTCCGCACCCCCGGGCCACGTGGAACCATCCCAAGGGCGGGAGTCCCCGGGTGCGCCCTGGCCTGGCCGGCCCGCTGCGATCGACGCCCGCCAGCCGTCCTGGATCGGTGCCGCCGCTCCGCCCTGCGCGCCGCGACCCACAGGCGCGTGCTCTGCCCCAGCGGTCGTGCGCCCGACGTAGCCGCGCTCCAGATCTCGTCCGCCCACAAGCGTCCCAACAGCTCAGTAATGCCCCGCGCCTTGACGCGTCCTGTGGCACGCACCCCGGGGCTTACTGTCTGACTGTGGGCTCCATCCCGGGCGAAGAGTTTGGGCAGGCAGCCGGGATTGCGCTGGCGTGGGGCCCACCTGGACCGCCCCCTCCGCTCAATTGGGTCGCGCCGGGCGGCCTGGTGCCCCCCGCCTCCACGTCGCCGCGAAGTGCTCCTGAGGCAGCGCGCCTGCCCGCAGGTCGGGCATGGCGGTCGAGGCGTGTGTCAAAAGCGCCGGGGGCGCCCCTTGAGGTGATTCGGTTTGGGGAAAAGGCGGGCCAGCGGTGGCGCTGGGTTGCTGGCGGGGGGGAACGGGTGTGGGACCGTGTTCCTTGCGAGCGCAAGGGCGGACAGCTTGCGTTGAGTGTGCGCGGGGCGCAGGGGCGATCGGGCGGCCTGTTCTGTGGCGGAAAGCGCCCTGTCGGCGCCACCGGGTTACCGGACGGGATGGCTGTCCCTCAGTCGGCGGGTGAGGTGCATTTCATTTGCGATTCTGGGGGCGTGCGGGGATAGCGCGCCCCGTGCTGGCGGAAGCGGCGGTCGCGACGGTCGAGGGTGGCGAAGGCAGCGCGACCGCAGTAGGCTGTCTGTCGCTGGGATAGCTCTGTGCGCAGGCGCCGCCCTCCGGGCCCCGGGCCCCGGGCCCCGCAGGCCCCTCCGGGCGCGGGTGCCGATGGCACAGGGAAGGCTGCAGGGGGGGCCTCTGATCGAGATTCGCTGATCCAATCTTTATCAGAACACTCAAAGTTTGTCTGGAAGTGGCGGTGGCGAAGTGCTGGCCTTTGCGTCACCTGCGGTTCGCTCGTGGCGCCTTTGCCACGGTCACTGTTGCGAAAAGAACGGCGTGACGTTTGGCTTCACACAGGCAGGGGGGGTTTCAGCAGTTTGCATGTGGCAGGAGGCCGTCAGCACAAGAGGTGGTCTCGTTGTTGAAACTAGAACTGATTGAATATTATTAACAAGTGAATGCATAAAAAGAGATGATGAGGCACTGGGAATTGCATTAAGGGCGTTGATGAACGGACTGAAGGGACAGAACTCCTGTCGTCCCTTTGCCTCGGCTGTGAACCGTTGCCATGGACTCGAGCGTACGATCCCCGTTCAGGGATCGCCACCCCTCGATCCTGCCTGTCCTCGTCAGCGTGATGGTCAACCATTACACATTGAGACGCATTCTCAACAACAAGCGCCTTCTGAAGAGCACGCGAAAAAGAGCAGCGTGGCTCACAGGGCACCGCTTTCGTCATCACGATTTCTTGCACAGCAAGAAGGTAGCCGTCAGCTTCCTATATTGCACGAGCAATGAACCCTCTCTGGGCGACTGTCCGTGGCCCCCACTTCATTTCGCCCGCTTCGCGTCTCCATTTCCACCAGCGTCAATCCCCTCATTTACCGCCATTACGGCAACCAACACCTTTCCAAGTCGTCCCACACCGTTGACCCTGCCCTAGAAAAAAAGCCACGACACCCAGGACACCCTGGCATCGCGGGTCTTGCCCCTTCCCGCACCGCCATCCTTCTGGAAGACGCGCGCCCCGCGGGCTGCTACACCCCGAGGCCACCACGAATCGAGCACCCCCCACCCCGCAAGCGGCGCCCCCTCCCGTCAAGCCCGGCGCTCCATGTCCACCGCGGCCAGAAAGGTATCGCCGTCAGAACACCCCTCCAACCTCCTGCTGCCTCCCTGTCCCAGTTGGCCGACCCTGTGCCCTGTCCGTTCCGTGCGCCTGTCCCTTCGAGCAGCTCCCCCAGCCCCACTCTGCCTCCCGAAGCCGCCGCCTCTTTTGCAGTGCGGAACGAATGGCCGCCGTATGTTCAGTTGCGAAGGACCAGCGGATCGCACGACATGCGTCTCGGCTTTCTCCGCGATGAGTGTTTTCTCCTGCCCTTGTTTGAGCAGCGCCTGGTGAGGGACTACAAGAGGCTGCAGCAGGATCCGCCTCAGGGGGTGAATGGTTCGCCCAACCCTGACAACATGATGTCCTGGGAGGCCGTGATTTTTGGGCCGGAGGACACACCCTGGGACGGAGGTAGGCAGCAGGGAGGCGGGGGCGAAGCTGTGTGTGTGTGTGGGGTGGTGGGGGTGGAAGCGGCATTATCGGGCATGTGCGGGTGCAGGGACGTTCAAGCTCACCATGGAATTCTCAGAGGAGTATCCCAACAAGCCCCCCACGGTGAAGTTCAAGTCGAAAATGTTCCATCCCAACAGTGAGTTACGGGTGACGCCACCGGCGTCGCGACAGCGCTTGCCGTGTGCCCGCCGTGGCCACCTGCCACCGCGCTCGCTCAGAATTCCTGATCCGTGCACTTTGCGTGGGCTGCCGTCCTGAAGGTGCCTTGCCTTGGCTGTCGTAGTCTACAACGATGGGAGCATCTGTCTGGACATCTTGCAGAACCAGTGGAGCCCAATCTACGACGTCAGCGCGGTACTGACCTCAATTCAGGCAAGTGTAGTGTTGTTGCCTATGCATCAGATGGCGAGGAGGTTAAAAGCAGCCACTCCCCAGACTCTGGGCATAAAGGCCCAATAATTTCCTGGTTTCTCAGGACAGGCTGGGCCCATATAGATGATGTGAATCCAGGTTCTTGAAACAGTTGAGGTATTGAAAGGGGGGCCTCGAGACAACTGCTGTTTAAGCTTCTGCTGATCGATGTCAACAAGCTGCCCTCCAGTTGTGCTGTGGCTGAATCGCTTGGCTTCCAATCTCATGCCCAAGACTGCTCAAATGGTTTGGGCTGATAAAGGGAAGCAACAGAAACGTGGGGTTGGTTACTGGGGTTGATCACAGCGACAGGTCACAGCATCAGTGTTGCAATATGTATGTGTTCATTTTGTGGTCGATGGGGCAAGGCATCTGTGGAAGTGGAGCTTTTCATGGAAGCAGGTTGTCCCTTGGTGTGTAAGTGACTGAATCTCTGTCCTGCAGTCACTGCTGTGTGACCCCAACCCGAACTCTCCAGCGAACTCTGATGCTGCCAGTCTCTACAGTGAGAGCAGGTGAGCTGGTGGCTTGGCTTGCATTTCTGGTTGCCGGATAACACACTCCCCGGGATTGTGAGTGCTGCAAATGTCCTTGATGAAGGATCAGGAGACACAAGGTCCCCATTTATGACCTGTAGTTTTTGGGGCCCTGTGTCTCTAGGTGAGAGTTAATTTACGAGTTTCAGAACGAACAATGGGAAGCACACTCCAACGAGCAGCTATCAGCAAGATGCGTGTATTCAGCATCCGCTACTGCACGACATTCGTTCATTAATTCATTGAAGTGAATGATTGATGGACAGACAAGTGCTTTTGAAGTGCACATTGCCAGGGGGCTGCAGGGCCTGCTTTGTCTTGTGGAACAAACTGTAAATCTCCAAAATGTTAGCTGTGTGTAGCTGCACAAGGGCACATGCCTGTGTTGTGTATTCTGTGCACTGTGTGCACAGGTGCCACAGCATGTCCTGTATGCAGAGCTTAAATTGCTTCCCTGCCAAAAAGTCATGGTGTGCTGGCACGCTTTTTTCCTGTTCCTTGCACTGTTTGCTGGTGCGCTCATTCCAACCTCACCTGTGAGCAGTGATTGTGTAGCACAGAGTTTACGAGCAGGGGTGGATGAGCTATTCTTGTTTTTGTGGGTGTTCATGTTGGCTTTTCTTGGACACCATGGAGATGCAAAGTTTGCTTCTTTCACTGGTGGGAAAATTGTCTGAATGGGAGTTGATATTGGATTATGCAAGTGCATTGCAACGTGCTTGTGCTTGGTGCAAAATAGGTCACTGACGAAGGTGGTGAATCGCCACCCTTGCCCACACTGGTCAGTACTGGCTGCAGTTCCCATCCATGTCTATGTCGTCCCCACATTTTCACAGAACAGCCCTAATCACAGCTGATGTTACCATTGGCCAGGCGAGAATACAACAAGAGGGTCCAGGAGGTGGTTGAAGCCAGCTGGAAGGAGACTGAAGATGAGTAGGAACAGCACAAAGGCAGCAACCAGTGTGCCTGGCAGCTATTCGATCACAGCAGCAGTCCCTTCCATGGTCCCTGCCCACATGTTTGGATCAAGGCTAGAAGGTCTGCGACTGCTGCAGAATAACAGACCTGTTTGCCAGCACTGAAAATGAGGGGCAATAGGGATTTGGTTGGTTATGTGTGTGCCCAGCAGTTCTGTGGGGATCGAACTGCAGTTTGGCAGCAGTGCTGGGGCAGATGGGCATTGTGCACGAGCCCTTGTGCCACGTCGATGTGTGGCAGCTGGATATGACCTTGCTGTCCTGTGGACAGCGGCTCATTGGGCAAATAGGATATGCTCAATTCCTTGGTAGAGACAGGCAAGAATAGTTTGTGGACCTCGCTATTGTGCACAACACACTGATCTCCTTGACATTCTTGTAAGACTCAAGTGTTTGTGGCATCCTGGCATTGTGTCATGATGTCACTATGGCATTATTGCATTGTGGCACTATGGCCAGTTGCAGGGTACGTGTTGGATTACACAGAATTTTGTATGGTGGGAGAAGACAGATCCTGTGGGCGAATGTGCCTCGATGGCTTGCATTATTTTGCACTTGCCCTCCCCCACCAAATGTTGTGGCTGGCCTGCGTTGACATGAAAAGGCGTGGGCTCTTATGACAAGCAGCTGTGGCAATACAGTGGTGGTGAGTTAGTATCTTGCTGTCCTCCCATCTGCATGTGCACCTTGACTTTTGGCCCATGATAGCATCGCACCTTGGCAAACACGCTCTACAACAACTGCGGTACAATTCAATGCTAAGATTCATATGAAACAGCATATTCAGGTGAACTCTTGATGCAAACTCCTTTTGGGCATCTTGTGGACAATCAGCAGAGTGCACATCGTAGCACCCAAACGATGCAAGGCATTTCTTTTCCCTCAAAAGGGGAACGCAAAAAAAGCAGGTCTCACCTTCGTCCAGTCCACAATCCTGTCGCCTTGACACACCAGTATTGGCACCATTGGAACGACACAAACGCACTTTACAACAGAATTTGTACAAGTGGGCCACAGCGCCACACGATCCATGTCATACCTCCACGGGTTTCCGAGAGTCGTCTCCAGCCGCCCAAATTGTGTAATCCTTGTCCAGCTGCCTCAAGAACCGAGGCACTGCAATCCTCAGGACCTGTCCCATGATGGCATTGCCGACGCTCTCCACCAGCGACACAGGAGTCAGGGCGAATGCCTTTGGGATCAAGATGGCAACCTTGACCTCTGTGTCTGCCAACAGGCGCTTCTGATCTCCTTCCTGCTCCCAGGTGACATTGTTACTCATCCGCGCATCAAAAGCCTCGTTCGCGGCCTTCACCATACTGGACCCATCCAACTGCAGAAGGCAGACAACGGAGATGTGCATGGTCCCTTGGAACCCATCCACTTGAACAGCACAACCTTGCATCTAAATGACCGCGAAGTGTATGCACTCATCCACAAATTCTTGTCCCAGATTCCACATAGGAGCTCTGACCTTCGTAGATTCGAAACGGTCTGTGTCCCTGTGCACGTATGTGGGTAATACGTAGAACAGATAGGCAAGCACCAGGCAGGGATGCTGTGGCAGTGCTGCTCCAGTTTCTTGGAGATAACGGAAGTGCAGCCAACATGAGGGAGTGATATGTACGAGATTGTCCCCCTTAACAGGGATCCAGCTTTTAACCATTGTGGGTCTGGTGTCACTGCCTGCCCACATCCCTCCCCTAGTGTCTCCTAGGAGAACGGGGGGGACATGGGGCTGTGATCTCCTCTGTTGACTGTCTTTGGCAGTTCTAGTAGGAAAAGAATGCATGAACTGCCTCAAAAAATGTCTGAACAGCAATCGACAGCTGTTCTCGCTCTTCAAGACATGCTGACTGCATCACAGCTGGTTTGTGGGATGGGCACCCTGCAGGCACTGCACTAATTCAACAGCTCAATAACTCTGCATAGCTTTAGCCACAATGACCTGTCAACCAAAAGAGCCTGCTAAATAACCTAAACACATAACCAGCAATGGGGCTGTGATGGTTGGCATCAGAATCAGAAAGAATGCAAAATAGCTGAATAATTTCTGCGCATCTGCGCTCAACTGTTACTGAACAATTGCACACGCCCACCTCACAGTCCAGCATCCTGATGAAGCAACCTCGGTTGCTTGTCTTGACATCGACAGTCACGATCGGCTCAACAACAAAGCCAAAGAATCTGAAGCCACTGACATAGCACTTGAACGTGCTCTCGTCCAACCTCTCCACCCGCTTGGCATCCAACACAGAGTACTGGCTGAGAGGGAGCGCCATGTAGTCGGCTGCCACATGCCCAAGCACCATGGTCAGCACTACCCCTCAATGCTGGGAGGAGAAAGCAGAGAACAGTCTGGATGCAAAGCCAAATCACACTCAGATCACACCCACAAGCTGTCACTTCGATGCATGAAAGGATCCCATTTTCATTCAAGACAAGGCTGCACTGTGAATCAATGGGTTGGAATCAAATTGCCACAAACATTGTTCAATGTGCTGACACACATGAACCACACACAGGGAAGAGGTTCCCAATGCACCACAGCTGCACTCCTGATTGTCTTTGACGCCTGCAAGTGAATTAGCTCCTTGAAAGTGAGGTGAGCTGATGTAGATGGCACCAATAAGGAGGCACTCTTGACAGACAACCCCTACAGGCTAGGCAGCATGATAACTACAGTCTGGGACTGGGCAGTTCCTGATGTGGACTCCTCAATGAGGCTGGCCTTTAAGGGAAATGGTTTGATAGTGGCAATGTGGTACTCTTGAGCTGGAAGTGTGTCTGCAGAGAGCTACAAAGCAAAGACTGCAAAGAAGGCAGAACAGCACACAAGCTAACAAAGCACAAATAATCTCACACACTGCCCCATGTGCATATGCAACATGCTAATCGTGTTGTGCGCTGACGCAAGTTGTTTTTGCTTCCGTCAGAACCTCCAATGCCATCTTCACAATGTGCCAGAGTCGCAACACATCTTGTCCACGATATCATGTGCTCTCTGTGCGGCCACTTCTCTTCTCCCACACAACGCATGGCTCTCACTCCCTGCAGCGTCTTCAAGCCACTAGTCCTCACCGAGCTGCCTTTCCCCTTCTTCCACTTCTCGTTTTCCAGACTTTGCTGCATGGAAATACGCCACCCGTTTCCGCTTCTCCTCGGGGGCATCCTCTGGCAATGGGTAGGGTTCATCCTCGGTTGGACGAGTTGGCCGTGAGTCTCCGGCATCGGCAGAGTTAGTGGCCCCATCTTCCACATTTTCAGCTTTCACTGCTGCCTACAACCACAAACAGTGTGTGGGTCGTCACACGCCCTGTACAAGACCCCACCATTGACAATGCCCTGATCATAGCATTGGGCAAATTACCAAAAGGGAAAAGCACCGGAACAGCTCAGCAACACAAGGTGTTCCCACAACAAAGCAATGCATACCAATTTACTGGATTTCCTTGTTAACTTTTCTGAGAGACAGCATTGATAATCCTGTGCAAACACTCAAGCCCATCTCCAACGCATTGACAGGTCGCTCAATTCGGCGACGGAGTCAATCGGCGATGCGGACAAGCCCG
Organism: Ostreobium quekettii; assembly: GCA_905146915.1. NCBI lineage: Eukaryota > Viridiplantae > Chlorophyta > Ulvophyceae > Bryopsidales > Ostreobiaceae > Ostreobium > Ostreobium quekettii. The sequence continues at coordinate 25,519 of CAJHUC010001652.1, forward strand.
CCGGGGCGGTGGCTTCCATGGGCTGTCGATAAGATCTGATCAGCAAGCCGACGCACAAAATGTCGAGCTCTGGGTCTCATTACCCTTCACGGACGCTTTGTCCCCCTGCTCCAATCGGGAACAGCGCGAGGAAGGCAGTGCTCGTTGCTATCCCCCCGATCTTCAGCCCCGGTGCCAAGGGCCCGCTGATCGCACCATCCTCTCGTCCTCCACCAGTCCTTCTCCCTCCACCCCGAACCCCAAGTCGCCCTCATAATTCCAAAACGCAGAAAAGCAGGGACCGTTGAATTGCTCCCATGCAATGCAGGTCGCACCTTCTTCCTCCGGACCACTCCCTCCCGACGCGCCAGTCGCGGATGTGCGCCTCCGACGCGCGTCCCCACATCGCATCCCGGCCGCCGCGGGCCGCGGATCAGCAACCGGGGCGGCAGCCGCACGCTCGGGGCCATGGGCGACATGCCACCCCGGGGGCCTGCTGCGACGTCGCTATTCGGCGCCCCCGGGCGCGGCCGCTCGAGTTGGGGCGATAGGCCAGTCGGTAGGGGCGGTTGGAGGCGGAGCCACCCGCGGGCTGGGCGCCGCTGGGCCCCGCGCGCTCGCCGGGCGCTGGTTGTGGGGACCTTGGCAGCTGGCGCGGAAAATGCGTTGACGTGTGCAGACAGATCGAAAACCGGTGGGGGAGTGCAGATGAGGGGTGGGCCGGCGTGATCCCGGTGATCTCATCGGATCGGGCGCTGCCGCGAAGGACGCGAGTGGGGAGGATTTCCGTAATCCTGCCGGTCGGGCTCTGTCACTTGCTGCAGATTCCTGGCAGCCTTTTTTCTGCTCTTCTCCTTGGACAACCCTGTGGCGGTCTTCTTGTGTGACTAGCTTCTCTTTAGGAGCTGTGAGGCAGCCGGAGGCTTCCCAATTTTTCTTTCGACTCTACAAGTTGACGGTTTGAAAGAAGGATGCGCCCCTATTGTCATTTCCGCTACGCTGCAAGGTCGTAACAAAGTACAGCTCCTGCAGTTGAAAGGCGATAGCGGGATTAGTTCCATGCTCAAAGTGTCTCAGGTTTGTTTCGCTGTGCAGTACTAAACTGAAGGTGAACCTGTGCCGAGAGTCCAATCATGCATGCAGCCGTTTGTGGACCGCCTGCTGTCCCGAACTGCGAAACCAAAGTACTGAACAAAACGTACAGACCCAGCGAAAAGTGCTGCGGCGTTGGAGAACCAAAAAGTAGTCCAGCTGCGGTGGATAGACTGCAGCGTCAATGCGTTGCGCACCACAAAAAAGTTGTTCGAGGATAATTTTCGCGTGCCGTCGAGTCTGCGAAAATGATCCCCCGCGAACATTTTCGCCAAAATTTAGGGAAAATCGTTCCGCCCGAACTGCCTTCTCGGCACAGCAGTGATTGGCAGACTGCCATTGGCAGTGGCTGGTCCATGATTGACAAATGGCTGCATGATTACCAAGGGTCCCTTCATAGTCATGCCCATCCGCGATCTCTGTTTTTCCAGCTCGGTACCCTCGGCTGCATCTCCAAGCCCATTGCCGTGCCCGCCTCTCGCCTCTCCCGGAGTCCCACCCATACGCCGCATAAATTTACTGGCCGCACCAAATCGGTGACTGCCTGCACCAAATCCCTCCAAAACTAACCTAACCTACCCCCTACCCCCAAAAAACCTAAACCTAAACTTCACCCTAAAACTAAACCTAAACCTAAAATCGAGGTGAGGACCTAGTGTGCACGTGATTCGGTGCAGGCAGTCACCGATTTGGTGCAGGCGGCGGTATTAAGTCCCCACACCCAGCGAATCACCTGCACACGGCATCCACGTCATCCACTCCAACCCACAGCGCCCAGCAACCACCGCTCGCTGCGCCACCCCGCAACACACCATTACGAGATCTTGGGAGCCCGGTGCACGTCCGCCCCAGGACCCCTCCCTTACTACCCCCCCAGCCGCCCTGGGCCAAGCTTTATGCGCAACTTATGGTCCATGAAGGCCTTTCTGCAGCCGCGTTGTATCGAGCACCCCCAGGCGCAGGCCCGAGCGAGGCGCCTCCCTTCCCCCGGCTGTTCCCCCCCCGCCCCGCAGGTCCCGGCAGGTCGGCGCGCGGCCGGATGTGGTCGGCCTCCCTCGCGCCGACGCCGTGCGCGCCATGCCGATCGCGGCTGTGCCAGCCGGCATCCGGGCCGACGCTTCAGCGGCCGGCTCCGCTAGGCCGGAGCCCTGCTGCGGGCGCGGGGCGCCAGGGCGCCGACAACGTACGGTTGCTCGCCATCTCCCCTCGTCGATTTTCAACTTTTGGGCTATTGTGTGTCCGCTTGGGGTCGGTCGGGATCTGGGGGGTGATTGGGGGGTGGGATTGGACCCATCGGCGACGGTTGTAGGGATTGCGATCTCAGAAGGTTGTAGCACAATCGACTGGCGGCGGCGTCCAGGCGCCGCTGGCGGCGGGAACCCCCTTCTATCCTCCTGCCGGCCGCTTCAGCGGTGATTCCCAAACCCCAGAAAGTTGTGCTCGAATGCCCACCGCCCGCTTCGGTTCTTGCGCCCAAGCGGGCGCCGGATTGCGTCCGATGCCGCCCGCCAGGGCTCGCCGCCTCGCACCGGACGGGACTCCTGCCGCGCTCCACGAACCCCACATCATCTCCAGAGTCGAGGCCCAAGAAAGAGAAAAGGCCACCGAATTCTTGCTCGGGGCGCTGATGCCCTTTGCGGGATTTTGTTTCCTTTCTTTGGCGACGAGAGGGTCCTTAAGTATGCGCCGGCCGTTCCCCTGCGCAGGCCCAGGCGTGCCGCGTGCTGTCGCTGCCGTCGCTGCGCCGCTTGCTGCTCAGGCGAGGGACGCCGGCGATCTGCGGCGCTGGAGGGACAGGGAGCGAGGAGGGGCCGGCGGTGGCCGACCTGGAGGTCCTGCTAAAGGAGAGCTCCGCCTGCGGGGTGCGTGGATCGCGGCCCAGGCGCCTGAGTGCCTATCCAGGGCCCCAGCGTCTATGGGCTGGACGAAGCTGGTTTGAATTGGAGGATGATCAGAGTGTGTTTGCGCGTTTTCGTCACCGATGGGTCCCCGATGGCTTGCGTCGACAGGACGGCTGCTGGATCAACTTCCCCAGATTGTTCATGATTGACTCGAGCTGCCAGTCAGCGCGAAGGGCTGGTGGCTGAGACCTGACGCGCAAATGGCTGTCTGAGCATTACCCTCACCAGTTTGCTCTTGGTCGTCTGCCTACTTCATGGAGCAACACTGCCCTGAGGTCACTGTCCAACGTGACATCCATCCACAAGCCAACCCTGCCCAGATCCACATGCTCACTGGTTGACAGCATGACCCAAATTTGGCAATTGATCCAAAGGACCTGAATGTACATGCAAGTGCATGCCTTGTGTCACCTCGATCCAATACCAATTGTTATCCATGATCCCTGTGCTTGGTAGCTAAAATTAGAAGGGCTGAAAGTGCACAGGCCAGGGTCAAGGCTGGTGCTGATGCTCTGTTACCAGGGTATGCCGGTGCATGAACAATATATCATCATGTCGTCATCCCCTCGATGGTGTAGTGATGATGTCTCCTGACAGTTCATCGGTGCCTTGACTCCACTCATCCACTGCCTTGAACGCCTCAACCAGTGTTCAAAACACGGCCATGCCAACGTCGGTGAACTGATGGCAGTGTTTGCACAGCACAGGTTGGATTCATTGCCAGCTTGAAGAATGAAAAGTCGCATGACACCATTTTGAAGGTGGGAAGCTGCTGATTTTGTGGAATATGGGTTTGAGGCCTTTTTGATTTGCTGTGTCAGCAGGTTGTTGTGTCCCTCTGTTAAAAACATGTCACTCTTCCAACTCTGCCAGTGTGTTTCCAAACACCCACGACTCCCGTGCATTTGACTCTTTCAATCCAAAACACGGTGTGTAGGTCTGCAAGTCTTCTGCTTGTATTTGTCAGCAAGGTCGAAACACACTCAAGCCTGTTCAAAGGGATGAAGGGCAAACTGAGGTTGTCACCAACCGCTTCAATCATGTATGTGGAGTGTGTGGAGTGCTGCTGTGTCCCCTCCCAGCTGCTAAGATGCACTAGCTCTTCTAACTATTGCTGTCAGTTGTCTCTGGCACCACCATCATCGCGATGATCATCATCACAAGCATTATCATTGTGGTAGCCATTGCTACTTATGAAAGGGAGTGGGCGCACTGGAATTTCGTTGCTGCAGTATCAGTATTGAAGCCACCATTGCTGCTTTTCATGGTTGCTATTGTATTTTTCTTTATTCCAGAACATGACATCCGTTTGGAGCCCAGTTGCTGCCCCTGACTCCCAGAATTGTGTTTGTGCTTGTTTATGCATTTGCTGGTTTTGATTCGTTACGAATCGTGTTGGTTTGCCACCGTTAACCATTAATGTGGCCATGGCAGTTTTGCTGCACTGCGACTTCCAAGGTTAGCAATTGTCTCATTCCAGTGACAGCACGCTGCTCAGGTTCTGTATATGTGTGTCTGTCAGGCCTTGAGGGGTTTGGGCTGCATGGAGCACCGTGGCGCCTGCCTGGCAGACTACGACTCTGGCGATGGTGCTGGTGTGATGAGCCAAGTCCCTTGGGCCATCCTCAAAAAGCAGTTTCCAGATCTGGATGAAAGCACCACAGGGTAAATAACTACATTGCTCTTTATGGCGCTGCTTTCAAGCTGCATTGATTATTGAGGTGGCGCACTTTCACATCTGCCCCACGGCTGCTCTAACTCCTCAAGTTGAAGTGCAAGGCAGCCCAGCAGGCAGCCCCAAGTGTGTTGCTGCGACTTGACCCCCATACTTGGTGCCAAATTTACGGAGAACACAAAACAGGATGTCGAGAAACGAAATCTCAAGAAACACAGTCCCCCGCCGCAGGGTTGGCATGGTGTTCCTGCCCAATGATGACGACCTGGAGGCTGAGTCAAGGGCGATCGTGGAGGAAGTGGTGTCCAAAGAAGGCCTCACCCTGCTTGGCTGGCGGGACGTCCCTGTGGATCCGTCTGTTGTGGGTCGCATCGCCAAGGCCACCATGCCACGCATTGCCCAGGTTCTCATCGCAGGTGGCCCCAACCTGAAGGGGGATGAGTTGGAGAGGGAGCTGTTCATCACACGGCGGAAGATGGAGCAGGAGGCGATTGTGAGGTTGGGCGACAGGGCTTCAGACTTTTACATCTGCACGCTCTCCAGCAGAGTCATCGTGTACAAGGTGATGAGTTGATGCATTTGAATGCGCCGAGTTTCACATATCAAGATTACAAATGTGTGACAAAGACATGACACAAAATCCTTGAGGCTGACACGCAATCACAGGTGCAGCAGCTTCCAACTTGTGTTTGCTTGGTCTGCGTTGATGACGAAATGTGGCAAAGCAGTGGCCCTGCACATGTAAGCCAGCAGTGGGCAAGAGTCCGCTCTCATTGATTGTGCAAGAATGAGTGTTCAGCTCCACTGACTTTGACATAGAGTTGAGGGTAATGGAGGGTTGTTATTGTGCTTGGGAGGGGCTTGACAGGCTTTGCCAGCTGCTACTGTCATTGATCTGCAGTGGCAGCTTATAGTTTGTGTTGGCAATTCATGTGAATTGCACAAGCTGAGTTTCAAGCATCAGTGCTCAGTGACAGTTGGCAATAATCGAAAGCGAATTTCAGGTTGCTGTGCAGGACAAGCGAATGCGCCCCTATTGAGTAGTCTCAGGTTATGACTTCAAAACAAAGCTAGTTTGCCTGCATTGTTGCCATTTGGTGAAGTGCTGTGCCCAGAGGGGAGTGCTGGATATGGGGGGGAGGGACACATTTATGGCGCCTGTCTCTGCTGTTTCCAGAATGTGGCAGTGACGATTGACAGATGCAGATGGCTGTTGCCTTTGCACGTTGGTCAGTAGTTTGCATGAGTAAGCACAGTCTGCAGGCGTAACAACAGCAAGGGCAAGAAACGTTGAACTCGTCTTCAAACAAGATTGCAGTCGATGTCGAACTGAACATTCAAGTTGGCTGATAGTTGCAAGGGTGGTGAGTTTTATAAGAACAAGAATACCATCAACTCACAATTTTGGAGCCAGAAATTTGAACTGCCATTGTCTTTTTCTGACCCTTTTTTAGATTGGCTTTATATTATGGAAATCACCACCATGGCTCCCTGACCCCGATTCCTGGCGATCTCATGGTCACAGAGACCTAGCGATCTCATGGTCACTGCTGCATCAGCCAGGGAATGATATAGCAGGAGAGGCTGTTGCACCGCCCTGTCATATCTGTAGTTGCATCACTGTGCCGTCAGGTATTCTGTTGCGAACGCTCAAAGGAAATGTCATTTCCTGGTGTGCCAATGTGTAATGGTAGTCTCACAACGTGTGAAATCGGGATGACTGTCCCATCCTGCACGTTGTAGTTCTATTGCTGGTAGTCTTACAATGTGTTAAATTGGGATGACTGTCCCATCCTGCACATTGTAGTGCTATTGCTGGTTGCATTAAACCACGCTGCATTCCTTTGCTCCTTTTCATTGATTTTAATGAGGGTGTCATGTGATGCTATCACCAGCGTGAAATTGTGAATGCGCTGTGTACTAATGGGGGACATTGCCACATAATGCTGACACATTGCAAGAACCCTTCATCTGATTAACATTGCAACTACCATTGCACCCCATTATCTATAATTATACGAACACAAGGTCCATTTGCTGCCTGTGTGCTCCAAATCTGGTAACATTGGAAGGGAATTGATGCTTGTGAGCTTGTAGTTTTTAGGCGCATGCATGCATGCTGTTCCTGTTCTGTTGTACAGTGTTATGCGATCATGAACAGTTTCGCCTATGAAAGCTCACGTAATTGACAAGAAGGCATTGAACTGGGGAAGAATGTTGGCCAAGTTCAAGGGCAATGCAAACAATCTCTGGCAGCTGGCCCTGTAGTTGGGTCGCTTTCTCAGACTAGTACACATGTCCTACGCATCATTTATATCTGGCTGTTGACAATTGTTATTGAATGCTGCAGGGGATGCTTCGCTCATCAGTGCTTGCTGACTTCTACAAAGACCTGACCGACCCTGACTATATAGCTTCATTTGCCGTGTACCATCGCCGCTTCTCAACAAACACAAACCCCAAGTGGCCCCTGGCACAGCCCATGCGCTTCTTGGGACACAATGGTGAGATTGTTCTTTCCAAATACTGCTTTGCAGAATGGCAAAGAGCTCACAATCATTGACCTTGAAGAGAGTATGCTTCGATCGCATTCAGGAGGGTGGAATTGTGAATAGCAGCCATTTGGACAGACATGAATGTCAGCACAAAGGCTGTCCTCACCATTGGGCGTCAAACCTGGGCAAACTTTTGGCAGGGCACTGTCCTTGCTTTGAAGATGATGCAGCTGATTTTGATTTTGTATGTTTGTGCCAATGCCCTTGCACGAGGTTCCCCTTCTGGACGCCAAGTAGACAGAGCACTTATTCTAGCTGCAGATGCAGACAATCTTAATGTGCCCGCACAGGCGAAATTAATACACTGCAGGGCAACCTGAACTGGGTGGCAAGTCGCGAGCACACCTTCAAGAATCCCATTTGGAAGAACAGGGAGGAGGAGTTCACCCCTATTTGTAACCCAGCGGAGTCGGACTCTGCAAACTTGGACCATGTCGCTGAGGTGCTGGTGCGGTCTGGAGTGAGCGCAGCCAAGTCTGTGATGCTGCTGGTTCCAGAGGCCTACAGGAATCACCCCGACCTTGACAAGAACTATCCAGAGGTTGGTGTAGTTGCATGCCTTTGATATATCACAGGTGTTTTGGCAAGCTTATGTGCTGAACGTTTCAAAAGCAAAATCAATGTGGAATTATATGGGGTATGGCACTACTGTTGTTATATTTGTTCCGATGCTGCCAAATGTGGCAGTCGGAATGTTGACAGTTGTATGCCAACAAGTGTGATATTTAGAAAATCATAACTTATCAAGTAATCAAGAATTGATACTTATTGTTGTTGACCAGACACGTTGCAGTTGCCCCAACTTTTCTTTTACCTGTGATTGACTTTGAAATGCTGCTTCTGGTCTCAGCTGCATTGTTAATTAAGACACCAGGAGTTTGTATGAAAGCAATGGGTGCAAAACCAGTCTGCCGGTGAAGTGCATCTATTATCTGGCTGGCAACTCACAGTCCTGAGAAATGTAAGTGCTGGTGCCTAGCTTAATGCTGTTATTGGGATTCGATAGCATTGTTGTTTGCTCATTTGCCAAGAGCTGCAATTTCATCAGGGGTTGCTCATCAGGGGTGGCAGACACTGGCTGGTGTTCAGGGCACACAAGCTGGTAAACCAGCATACTGGGTTGCAACTTTCAGTGCAGAGCTTGCACCACAAGTTAGGTGCCTGCCATTGGCTTGGCCAGTGCACTCCAACAGATCCGAATGGTCGCTGAAGCCTCAGCCAATGTGGATATGTTGGATTTGCAAGATTGTGTGCTCTGTTTGGACGAATGTTGATATCTCGTATGGTTTTCTGGCAGGTCATTGACTTCTATGAATTTTATGAAGGGCTCCAGGAGGGATGGGATGGTCCCGCTCTCCTTGTGTTCTCTGATGGTGTGCGGATAGGTGCGAGGTTGGATCGTAACGGGCTGCGACCTGCGAGATACTGGGAGACGTCAGATGGTTACGCCTACATGGCATCGGAGGTTGGCGTGCTTGGAGACACACTCTCCAATGCTGCCAATGTTACTGAGAAGGGAAGGTTGGGGCCAGGTCCGTTGAATTCCTTTTGATAACTGCCGCCAGTGTGGAAGCGGCGCCTTGCTCTCTGTCACATGATTGTGTGCGCTATTGCATCCACATGCGTGTGGCTGTTCTCCATTGGCTCACAGCTTCACGAGTGGGACAAGAAAAAAGCAGCTGGGAGTCGATGGTTTCCAAATGGTGTTGAACCTTGGCGGAAACGAAACTTTGGAGGGGCAAATGTGTCTGTTTAGTGACCGGAAGGTGCTCAACTTCCTCCTCAGTTGCCTGTGAATCAACTCTGCTCGATGCACAGAAGTAGCCCAATGGCTTGTCTGCATGGCATGTGTATTGATCCCTTGCCTTCCAGCGTGCCACCTCACCTTCAAGGTGGATGAGGACTGTTGTGCCTGCAGGCAAAATGAAGTTGAAACATTCTGTACCACCACATTGGTCTCCCCAAGGTACTCATCAACTGCTATCTGATGAATTGCATCAGTGGTGCAAAAATAATCTTCTGAACACATGGGAACTTGCTATACACTTTTAACCTGTCCCCCAAATGACGAAAATGTGAGACACTTGATCCACAGTATGGTGACTGCTGTTGGAGACAGGCCAAATGATCTACGTTGATTTGGAGGCTGGCACGTTCATGGAGAACACCGAAGTAGCCCGCACTGTGGCTGCCAGCGAGCCATATGGGGAGTGGCTCAAATCCAGCAGGCGCCTCAATGACTTCTCCCCTGTTGCCTTCTCCCCCGAGGCCTCCATGCCTCCAGACTCCCTTCTGCGCATGCAGTCAGGCTACGGGCTGGGCCTGGAGGATGCGCAGCTGATAGTTGAGACCATGGCTTCCTCTGCCAATGAGCCCATCTTCTGCATGGGCGATGACACGCCCCTGCCGGTGCTGTCAGAGAAGCCCCACCTGCTGTACAACTATTTCAAGCAGAGGTTTGCGCAGGTCACCAACCCTGCGATAGACCCGCTGAGGGAGGGGCTTGTCATGTCGCTGTCCATGCGGCTGGGAGCCCAAGGGAACCTACTGGGGCCATCTGCAGACTCATACAAGCAGGTGGGCCTTGAGTGAGGTTCCTTGAACACCAAAGGCCCCTTCCCTGCTTTGCAATGCGTTGGCTTGCTGTGAACCATTCTGTGTCTGACCACGTGCTCCTTGCAAGGCTCCACATGCGGAAGCACAAACAGGGTGCAGCAAGGTTTTATTAAGTAGCTTGTTTCTTGTGGCAAAATTACTGTTTCATTGCAGATGCTGCACAACATACCAAACAGCTGTGCTGTTGGCTGCTGTGCTCTCGTTTCTCCCTTGCCATCTACTTTGGGTAGATAGTGAACGTATGTGGAGGTTTGGCAATTGTGGGATGCCTTGCATGGGATGCCTTTGTTGCAAAAGATGACAAGACATCGACCAAGCACTGTCGGGTTACATACAACTGTGGAAGATTAGATGCTGTCTGTAAAACTGGTTTTAAAATCAGACAATTTCAAAACCAGCAATGCAAGAATCTTCAGTACCAAAACATATCTGTGCTGTGTGCATCTGCACAGGTGTTTCTCAAGTCCCCTATTCTGACTGAGAGCCAGATGACCACGATCGCAAAAGATAAGGGCTTGGGCAGCTCAGTGTTCGTCCTCCATTACCAGTCTGGCAAGGACGGTGCCTTGGCTGCCGCGGTGGCAAAGTTATGTGAAGATGTTGAGGTGGCTGTCAGGAATGGCTGCCAGTGTGTGGTGTTGTCAGACCGAGTGGACTCAGCGGCAGAGATGGATCCCCAGCAGCCACCAATACCTGCACTGCTGGCAACGGGCGCCGTGCACCACCACCTGATCAGGAAGTACCTCAGAACAGAGACGTCAATTGTGGTAGAGACGGCGCAGTGCTTCAGCACACACCACCTTGCTGTGTTGATCGGGTGAGTGGAGGTGTGTTAGACCCTGTACTTTGCCACATTCAGCCCCCTAAGGTCAACAAGGCGCTTTGGTCAGTGCACTGGGCCCAGCAACCCGAAAATGTGTTGCCCATGAAACTAAACATGCAGGTCCAGTGGGAGAAAAAGGTGGGAACTGAGGAAGCTGCTACCCATTTGGGTGAGCGGCAAACTGCTAGACCATTGCAAGGGGCGGACATGCAGTGTGTGAACAGCCACTGTCCATACTTCGGGTGAACCTTTTGTGTACAATAGCTATTGAGACCATTGAATTTCTGAAAAGAACTGTTACAGCTTTTGCACCAAAATATGGTTCTGTTAGGCATAGTGCGCACTTTGGTGGGGTGGTGGGGTGGTGGAGGCGGGGGAGAGGGGGGGGGGGAGTGGGGGGAGGTACATGCCTGACGAAAATGCCAAGCACAGGCTTGTCAAGCGCCCTGTCCGTGTGGAATGGCCTTCGCAAACTACCAGTGCAGAAATGACTCTGCCCCAGAGCAAATTTGCAGCATGTTCCCTGATATTGTCTTGCCATTGTTTGGTATTGCACAATGAGAGTAGGGCAAAGTGTATGTTTGCATGGTGGTGTTCTGCCTGGCTGCCACGGCAGGTGTATATATGGAGTCGAGGAGCTTCCATGTAAAGATCTTTCTTCCCTTTCCCTGTTGCTTTTTCATCTTTTCCTTTTGGATGGTAGGGGGGCAGCTGCCAGCATGTAGTATGGGCATGCAATGTGAATCAGGGGACCATTGTTTGAACTAAATGTGGATTTGAGGGTGGACTTGCAGTCTTTGCTTCACAGCAGAATTGCACCTTAACTGAATGGATTAGATTTGTCACAATAACTGCCCCACTGGTAACTGTGAAAATGGGCAATTTCTGATGTGCTGGAATCTATCGATGCAGATATGGAGCACATGCAGTCTGCCCCTACCTCACTTTTGAGACCTGCAGGCAATGGCGTCTCTCTCCCCGAACCCAAAACCTCATCAACTCTGGAAAACTTGTCGACATACCTATCCAGGGTGTACAAAAGAACTTCAAGAAGGCGATGGAGAAGGGGCTGCTGAAGATCCTGTCAAAGATGGGCATCTCTCTGCTCAGCTGCTACCATGGTGCCCAGATCTTCGAGATTTATGGCCTTGGTAGCGACCTGGTGGATGTTGCGTTCCGTGGGTCTGTCTCGCGGATTGGTGGGATGACCATGGACGATCTGCAAAGGGAGACAGAGGCCTTGTGGGCAAAGGCTTTCCCAGAAAAGGCCATGAAGAAACTGGAGGACTATGGGTTCATCCAGTCCAAGCCCAGGGGGGAATTCCATGCCAACAATCAAGCGATGGCCAAGCTGCTTCACAAGTCGATTGGGCTGGGTAGGGACAATGTTATGCATTCATGGGCCCGTGAAGAAACTGATATGCAGAAAGTGCAGCCCCTGCCGAAATCCTTTGCAGCAGTTGTGGAAACTACTTGTATGGTAACCTGGTGTTGGAAATCTATCTGTGTTCTCATGTGAACGAATGCATCCTTGATAGAAAGGGCCCAGCCATGCGGGGTCTGCCTCTTAGCAAGCTGTCACACGTGGCAAGTCACATGTTGAATAATATTCATGTCAGTGTGGACAAGACAGCTGTTGTATTGTGAGGTGCAAATCGATATCGCTTCCTTCCATCAGTTGCTGGACGGAGCACTACCTTCTGGTATGTGATAAGCATTGCCAGGATTGCATGTCTGGTCACAAATGGAATGGGCCTGAGCGATTGCATGTGGCCTTTCCAAATGTGGCTTGCTCACAGCTAGCGCGGGATCGCATCGTTGACTGTAACAGCAAATGGATTCTTGTTCTAGAGGATAGTGAATGGAAAAATTTTGCAGTATGGTTGCACAGTGAGACAAATTGTTAATGTTGGCCTCCTGCATACTTGAGGGCACAGCAGCACACAGCATTGTGTCTCTGTGCCAAGCCGATAGATCCCCAATGTGCTAGCCCCCAAGAATCTCATATCCTACATTGTCTCAGCACTGTCCACTTGATATCAGCATTTCTTGGAGAATTCTGCTAGTGAGTGGGTATTGACAGGGGTTGGATGTCAGTTTGAAGGTTCAGTCATAGTAACATTGTGTGTGTCACTGCCAGTGCACTTCCAGGAGGCATACCAATGATGCATCACTCAGGATCACAAAAGGACATTCCACGGCTCCTGGATTCATTCCAGTGAACCTGAAAGCATGTGCTGTGGCCCTCGTATATGACATCATGATGCCCAACACGTTATGTTGTCTGACCAACAATTCTCCTTCTTGGTTATTCAGGAAATGGTGCAGGGGCTCAGCCGGAGGCATACCAAGCTTTCAAGGACCATTTCCTTGAGAGCCCTGTCGCGGTCCTTCGAGATTGTCTGGAGTTCGTTTCCGACAAGGCCCCCATCTCCGTTGACGAGGTGGAACCTGCCTCGGCTATCATGGCACGCTTCTGCACAGGTGGAATGTCGCTGGGGGCAATCTCACGAGAGACGCACGAGACGATTGCGATCGCCATGAACAGAATCGGTGGCAAGTCTAACTCAGGTGGGTGCCTTTGGCCACTTTCTGGACATTTGTGACATTTGTGACATTTGAGACATTTGTGTGTTTGTTGCATGCTTGTCTCACAAGTTTTTCACTTGCAAGGCAATGTTGTCGTCCTGTTGCCTGAGATCATCTTTCACAAAAGGAAAAGAATGGCGTAGATTGTCCAGTGTTCCCTTCGTTACCAAAATTTGTGATAACAACCTACACTGCATTGGACGATGCACACAAGTCTTGCAGTGCAAGGACAAGTAGATTGCCGAGAAACAGGAAGAGAACATGCAAAAAGGCCCTATGTGAGGAAGTGTTGTTGCTGTTCATTATGACGAATCCAACAACTGAAGATGATGTCATCGATACGTGCAAAATCCACTCATAGAGTTCTTGTCCAAGTGCCAGAGCCCATCATTGTGGCTCCAATATCATGCGAGCATGTGTGCAAAGTGGAAGCCGTGCATGACATCGTCTGGCCTATGTCATGCCGCACACGCCCCGTTGTCTTTCCACTCACCTCAACTCCCAACAGACAAGGCACATCACAAGTTTTCATTGCCAGAATTGGCAGCAGCAACCCAAACTCTTACTCCTGTGTTCTCTGCGCTTGAGCATCCAGGCGTCGCTCCAGTCCAGATTGAAGAGATGTTGGCGTTGTGCCACCACTTTAGAAACTGCAAGGCATTACCAAGCATAACAGATTGATCACAAGAAGGCAAGTGTGCATTCTCAGGAAGCGAAAAAGGCACCGCTACACTTCTTCTGCATTCCTATGGCCCCAGTATTACTGGTTCGTCTGAAATGGTACGTGTCCGTGCTCAGGCGAGGGGGGAGAAGACCCTGTGAGGTGGGAAGTTTTGAACAACGTCGACAGCAATGGCAAGTCTGAGACCCTCCCCCACCTGAATGGCCTGCGGAACGGCGACACCGCCAGCTCCGCAATCAAGCAGGTGGCCTCCGGCCGCTTTGGAGTGACCCCCCAATTCCTCGTGAACTCAGACCAGCTGGAGATCAAGATCGCCCAAGGGGCCAAGCCTGGGGAGGGCGGCCAGCTGCCGGGGAAGAAGGTTAGCCCCTACATAGCGGGCCTGAGGCGATCCAAGGCGGGAGTGCCACTAATATCGCCGCCCCCGCACCACGACATTTATTCGATTGAGGATTTGGCGCAGCTGATCTACGACCTGCACCAAGTCAGCCCGCACGCCAAGGTGTCCGTGAAGCTTGTGGCGGAGGCGGGCATTGGGACGGTGGCAAGCGGGGTGGCGAAGGCCAGTGCGGACGTCATTCAGGTCAGTTTGGATTGCAAGTCTGCGCTTGTGCCTTGCGTTTGAGTGGTGTGGGCTCGTCCATTAGAGGCGATTCGGACCATATGGCGCCTCCAGAAACATCGCCAGGGTGTGCAATCGGTCGTGAGATGAAGAGCGCGAGGGCTGAAGATCAGCAGACCTTTTTTTTACCAAACACTGCAGAAACAGTAAAAGAAAATCTTTACGGTTGACCTTCAGATGCCAGGGGAGTCAGCACTGTACCAAAAAATCTCTGTCCCATGATCATCAATTTCCAATTTTACAAATTGGTGGAAGGTTAATGTTGACTGAGTTGGAGTTCGGCTTCTGGATTCGAGTCGAATATCTCGCAGCTCCTTCCCTGACACGAGTCAATATCGTCTGCCAGAAGTCAAGAAAACGAGTCCAGAAATTCATTGCATGCAACATGACACACTTGTCATGGCATGTGTAGTTTCTGGCACGAGCTGCTTTGTCGGCTAAACGACGTCAAGTTTCTTCCCATCCACTAGTAGCTTGAAATCGATGGAAAAGCTGGATGTCGCAAGAAAAAGGAACGAGCGAATTTCCCCCGTTGCGTTCATGTTTGCTGTCCATGGTATGGCAACTTGATGGCATCTTGTTGTGGTTTCCATCGCCGATGCCAGCCGCACGCCGAGTAGGTTAGGAAGATGGGTCCTGAGACGAGGGCGCGGCACAGGAAACGATGCAACCCGACTGGCACTCATTGCCCGACATTTCACCCGCCCCCAGTCGGAATGAATCAGTGCAAGCACTGTGCGTGCAAATGGTGATCCGCCGGATCTTGCTCGTGTAGATGATGCAAACAATGCACTTGCATTAGAATGCAAGCAACGGAATAAGGCGGTTTGATCATACCGAATTTTGTGAATTAGTGTGATCTAATGCGGAGCACCCCAGTGGCCACATAGTGCAAGTATCTTGGGCTCTCATGGACCCAGTCATGGACGCTGCTTTGGTCGGGCGGCAGTAGGTGCTGATGGCTATCTCCTCGCCTCGATATGTAAATTTCTTGGTGATGATGATGATGATGATGCGGAAGTCGTTATCCCCACTTAGAAACTCCCACTGACGAAGGCGGGCAGGGTCGAGGGGTGGCGGCCCCCGACTGCTCACCGTAGGCTCGAGTACACGGCAACGGGTTACAGCGGAGCAAAGGGACAACAGGAATCCTGTCCCTTGTGTGTATCCGGCTCGTTTATCAGTATCCTTTGCTTAGTTCCTATTGTTTCATCGGATGTTAATGCGTCCAGCCATTGACAACCCTCAGTCGTTTCTGGTTGCAACACCACCTTGCCCCGTTCCAGGTGTTCGCAATCCTTTTCGAGCCTTGAGGCCCGCTCCTTGCTGACCCCCGACCTTCCCCCAGGTGTCTGGCCACGACGGCGGAACGGGCGCCTCTCCCGTCAGCTCCATCAAGCACGCCGGCGGCCCCGTGGAGATGGGCGTCGCCGAGGTGCACCAGTCCCTGGTCGGCAACGGTCTGCGCGACCGCGTGGTGGTCCGCGTGGACGGCGGCATCCGCAGCGGCGTTGACGTCCTCAAGATGGCTGCCATCGGCGCGGACGAGTTTGGCTTCGGCACGGTGGCCATGATCGCCACGGGCTGCATCATGGCCCGCGTATGCCACACCAACAACTGCCCGGTTGGCGTGGCGACTCAGAGAGAGGACCTAAGGGCACGGTTCCCGGGCGTGGCGGGGGACCTGGTGCGGTTCTTCGAGTTCGTGGCCGAGGAGGTGAGGTGCGGGCTGGCGGACCTGGGATTGCGATCGCTGGACGAGCTGATCGGCAGGGCGGACTTGTTGCAGCAGAGGGGGGTCGCCCTGGCCAAGACCACCCACCTGGACCTGTCCTTCGTGACGACATACGCCGGCCCGCCAGGAGTCTCCTCCGAGCGCCTGCGGATGGCGACGCACGAAAATGGAGAAGGGCTGTGGGATGATCGGGTTCTGGCCGAGCCCGATGTGTTGGACTGCATCGAGAACGAGAGGACGCTGACGAAGAAGTACGAGATCGTGAACACGGACCGGGCGGCGCTGGGCAGGATATCGGGCGCCATAGCCAAGAGGTACGGCGACCGGGGCTTCACGGGGTGCCTGAACCTCGTGCTGCGCGGCTCCGGTGGCCAGTCGTTCGGGTGCTTTTTGGTTGGGGGCATGGACGTGCAGCTGACGGGCGAGGCCAACGACTACGTGGGCAAGAGCATGGCGGGCGGCGACATCACGATCGTGCCCCCGCCGGAGTCGCAGTTCGCTTCCGATACCGCGTCCCTGGTCGGCAACACGTGCCTGTACGGGGCCACGGGTGGCAGGCTGTTCGTGAACGGCCGCGCCGGGGAGCGCTTTGCTGTCCGAAACTCGATGGCGGAGGCTGTGGTCGAGGGGACGGGGGACCACTGCTGCGAGTACATGACCGGCGGCTGCGTGGTGAGCCTGGGCACCGTGGGGCGCAACGTGGGCGCGGGCATGACGGGCGGCCTGGCGTACTTCTACGACGAGGCGGGGGACTTCCCAGAGAAGGTGAACACGGAGATCGTGAGCATCCAGCGTCTGAGGACGCCGGCCGGCGAGGAGCAGCTGCGGTCCCTTATCGAGGCGCACGTCGAGAAATCCGGGTCGGTCAGGGGGAGGGCGATCCTGGACGACTGGCCCGCGGCGGCCAAGCGGTTCTGGCAGCTGGTGCCGCCGTCGGAGCAGAACAGCCCGGAGGCCAACCCCGAGGTGGCCATCGAGGTCGGCTCCCAGTCCATGGCCCTGAACCCCGGCCGCTGAGGGACCGGATTTTGAGGGCGACCGTATGCGCGGGGTGACCGCATACCGTATGTAACCGTAAACGCGAATTGGGGGAGTGGGATTGGTGCGGGGGCGGCGGCTGGGGCTCTCGGCCGCGCCCTTCCGCGTCCGCAGGAGGCGGCCGAGGGAAGAGCGGGGCGTTTGGGCGGCGGCGGGTCACATTCGCTTTGAAAAGTTGATGCCGCTGAGTGGTGTGCAGTTTAGACCGGCGAGAAGAACGATGCTGAAAATTGTTCCGACAGGCGTGTCGCCCGGGGGCCGGTCGCCGCGCGCGGGGCGTGCGCTCCCGCGCGGCGCCCTCCCGAAGGGGCACCCGTTGTAAGTTTTGCCCGTGGTGCTACTGTTGGAGGTGTCCGATTCCATTGATTGCGAGCTCGCTGTATTACATGACGAGGCGGGCCCTTTCATCAGGCTGGCGATGTCGACTTTGGGGGTGTGGGGCTGAGGAAGCGCGCTCTGGGCGACGCTGTGGACGGGGTCGGTCAGCCGCCGGAGGGCGGACCAGGCGCTTGCTGCCTGGCCTCGAGCCAGAGGGGCGAAATGGGCAGGCAGCCGCAATTGACCTCGATGGTCTGATCGTAGCGACGAGACATCAGAAGGGCGACGCAAGCCCCTTACTGAGACGGTTGCTGTGACCTCAAACCCAGAGGTCGGGTCGGATTTAACATGCGCCCCGCGGCGGTGACAACGACTCTTGTTGCGCGTTGCGTCTCGAAGAGTCGGTGCGCTGTAATGCCGTGGTTTCCCTACAACCTGCCGACAGACAGGCCCCAGCCCGCCCTTACTTGAACCCCTTCCCCCCCACAACCGCCAACAGTCCTCCCAAAGTACAGCCGCGGATCAAAAACGGATCAAAAAACACACCCACCGTACCGCGACGGAGCGCGACGGCCCAGGAAGCACGCATTGTAAGCGCCCCACGTTTTACTGTCCCGCTTTCTTGAGCCACGTCGTCCCATCGCTCTCGCGTTCTGGCGCCAAAGCACACTCCCAGCCTTCCGTCACCCGTGCACCTCCCCCCACACCCCTCTCCCCCACCCCCTCCCCCCACCCACCCTCCCGGCGCCTCCGGCCTCCGGTACTGGCGCGCCGCGCCAGACACGGCCGGGGGAACCTTACAGCAGATCCACCTTCGCCGAACCCAACATTTTGCTTGCCTCCCACCTTTGCCCGCAAGCTGAGGCTGGGGGGCGCATCGGGGGCACCGTGGGAGGCCTGCGATCGGGGCCCGCCGCTTGGAGGGGAGAGCGGCGGTTTTCGGATCGCCATTTTGGGCGGTGTGGCGGCCACGGGGGAGGATGGGGAACTGCTGCGGGAGGGGGTCCACCGCCGTGGACGACAACTTTGCGGGCTTCGACCTCACGGGCACGAACGACCCCAAAGTGATCGCGAGGGAGACCTGCTGTGAGTGGGCGCGCTCATGCCGCAATGGGCCGGGGAGGAGAAGGGGTGGGAATGGTTTCATGGGTTCGGTGGTTTGTGTTTAGGTTGTCGCGTCAAATGGGGTACGGTAGTGGTGGAGAGGAAGGGGAGTGGGAGGGCCCGGCTTCGGGCTGGGTGTCCCGGAGCTGATTTGGCGGGATGGGCTCTGGCGCGGCCCCCCCGGGCGCACACCGGCCGTTCATCGACTTTGGATGGCAGCGATGCGGCGTGGCTCTGTTCGTGTCGCCGGCCGGGCCTCCGGTGTACGTCGACACCCGGAGCCGCTTCCGTGAGTCTCTCCCCCCCTTTCGCTGATTTCGATTTGTGCGTGTGCTGATCTGCCACCGCAGTCACTGAGGACGAGGTGTACGCGCTGTTCGAGCTCTTCCGGCAAGTCAGCACTTCGGTCGTGGCGGTGAGCTGCATTCGCAGTGTCCCGGCGCGCCTTCCTGCCCAAGTCGCCTGTCTGCAGACCGCGCCAGCCGCAGTGCGCCCCGAAGTACTTCCGCGCGGAAGTCACCCGCCGGCCGTGGGTGGCGCTCGCCCTTCAACCGCGTTGACATCAAAACGTCAAGCCCGTTGGCGATCGGCGATTTCTGAAAGGCGCGGCAAAACGGGCGCCGACACACCGACGCGCTGATTCGCGCGGAACGCCGTTCGCCGGAGCAGGGGCCTGACGGCGGTTGTGCCTGGCGCGCAGGACGGCCTGATTCACAAGGACGAGTTCAGCGTCGCCATCTTCAAGACCTCCAAAACCAACCTGTTCGTTGAACGGGTGAGTGCCTGTGGGAGCGACGACGGTGCTGCCATCCGCGCCGCACAGTGCGCCCGCCGCAGCCAACTGCTCGGTCTGGCTCATGGCCTTATCACGCGCTCGGGCAGGCCCGAGCTTGCACGAAATCGTGGCCCGCGCTCTCTTTCTTGCCCGCCGGGCCCCCAACGGGTGATCTTCCAAACCTCGTAACTTGGCCGATGTCCATTCGCCTTTCCAGGTCTTCGAGCTTTTCGACGTGAAGAAGAATGGCGTCGTCGACTTCGGAGAGTTCGTGAGGTCGCTCAGCGTGTTCCACCCGCACGCGCCGCTGAGGGACAAAATTGATTGTAAGTGGCAATGTTTGGCGAAGCAACGCCAAGCCCCGGTGCCTCTCGAAGCGCTGTGATGGCCGCTCCGGTGCTAGAGCGAGGCACTCCGCCGCAGTCGTTTGGCGCTGGCGGCCACCAGATGTTTGTGTTGTTTCCTGTTGATGTTGCGGTGGAGACTGGCCGATTTGGTCGTTTTTGCAGCTTGTCGTCGTTTGAGCAACCGAAACTTTCTTGGTGGACCCTTGAGCATTATTGTAAAATGCGGTGCTTCAGTGTGTTACCATTAGTGCCATAGAGTGTTAGGGCAGGCATGCAATGCAAGGGCACGCTGGCCGAGTGCTCCTTGGGGCCATTGTAGTCACAACTCTCCTTGCGTTGGCTGCTTTCTTGTGGGCTTTCAACTTGCATCTTGGCATACCCAGGACCTGGGCTTGATTCAGATGTACGGAAAGGGTATTGGAGTGTTGCCTACACTCCTTGTGGGTGCCTGTGGCACTTCACCCTCAGAAACATCTTGCACTATGATTTTTCATGCCAAATGCAGCCACAGCCCTTTCAGTGGCGATGTTGGCAAAAATTCAACGAAGGAGTGACTTACATATACATGTGCTGATCAGCAGGAGACTGCAATGCCCAGCCCAATGGAACAATTCCATTCGCTTTCACTCAATTTTCCACAACAGATCTATGTCATGTTGTGTTGGAGCGTACTACACTACATCACATTGAAGGGTCCAGATGCTGCCACCGCCCTAACAGAATGGTTATGTGGTTGTCTGTGCAGTTTCGTTCAATATTTATGACATGAAGCACACGGGAGTGATCGAGAAGGATGAGGTGTCCCACTTGCTGTTGGCTTTGCTCCATGAGAACCCAGACTTGAGGCTGCCGAAGGAGGCAGTCGCTGACCTTGTTGACCGGGTGAGGGGATCTGTTGCCGTTGCCCTGGGATTGGCGTCGCACCAGGACTGCCCTGTTGCTTCGTCTGATAGCTTTGGGGGTTCTTGGTTTTAAGGTTCTTTGTTATCGATAGGGCCAAAATCTTCAGTGAGAGTTGAATGAAATGCAGTGGACAACCTCCTGTGGCCATAAAATATGAAGAGGGAAGAGGGAGGGGGGCCACAGTGTCTGCATTACCCTATTCATGGTTGTGATCCTCAACAGTTACCAAGCCAGCCTCTTATTTCACAGAAGCGCTTGGCACCAGGCTTGCGTTGATGGCTCCCTTTCTCCACAGCATACCACTGTGCCTGCTCTAAAGCCCACCTTCATATCAGCAAGGGAAAATGCGGTACAAATGGGGCTCTCACACCTGAGGGAGAACTTTGGAAGGCAATTGTCCGTGCTAGTTAGCATTATGTGTAAGTCTCTGACTGCAGCTGATGTGATGGAAAGTAGCATGAGCAGCAAGGAAATGCGTGGCTGTGCTGCCCATGGCCGGACCAACTCTGGCTGCCTGTTCTGCTGCAAGCCTTCTGCTGACCTATATCTGCGTGTGCTTGCACAGACCTTCCAGGAGGTGGACAAATCCAAGTCTGGGTACATCTCCAAGGAGGAGTGGCACACACTGTGCTCGCAAAACCCCACGGTGATCGCCTACATGACCCTCTCCGTCCTGAAGGAGCTCACCACCCGCTTCCCCAGCTTCGTGTTCAAAAAGCAAACGTGAATTTCTCGCGTTCGCGGCCAGTGCAGGAGGGAATATCTCCGTGGCGCAGACTGTGCGCCCGCAGTTTGAACCCAAGTTTTGCTGACCTTGTCCATGGGATGCTACCCAGGGACTGCAAGCTTCCAGGGCACATGGGTGAATGGCGCCCCCAGATGGGGCTCTGCCTCCAGCACGGCGGTGGCTGCCCCGTCCCAATCTAGCCTTGCCTTCCATTATCGTATCTGCCTGTATCCCTTGGTTATCTTGAGGGTCACTGAGGCAGCGAATAAAGAGTTGCGCTGTCGACGATGGCGACACCGGGCTGGGGCGTCGGACAGGCTTGGCCCGAACCGTGAGCTGCTCTGCACAGTTGGCCAAATCGCCAAGGGAAAATTTATCAGCTATTTGCCATCTATCTTTAGGTTCATTCAGTTGACCGCATAGTGACTAGACAGTGCACAGTGTGAATTTGGAGGTTGGAGTGTTGGCCAGGCGTGTTTCCAGGCTGACGGCCCGTCCTTGAAGGCGGCGCGAAGTGTGTGTTGGCACGGGCGCCTTCGTTTCGGAATCTGTATGTTGGCAAGGGTTGTAGAGTAGGAAAGGGGTGTACTGCTTGTGGAGAGGTGTACTGATTTGGTCGAGCATTTTCTTGAGCTGCTGGGGCCCCCTTTGGAGGCCGTCGAGCGTTTTCTTTTCTGTTGTGCCCGTTTGTGGAGTCTTTCAGTCGTAAGCCGCTTTGGAGCAGGTTGGACTCGAGGCGGAGGGGTTTGGCAGAGTCTCGGGCCCAATGTCCACGGGGACAGGCTGAACCCCGCTGGCGGATACGCCCGATTTATTTCTTTCTGAACTGTGAAATCTACATGCTACTGGATCCTGTCAATGTTTCTGCTGAACGTGTTGTTGAATTTCCAGCTCGACTCACCTTCGCCTCGCGTTCCTTGGTTCCAGCAAGGCCGCCGTCTAGAAGCCAAGTGTCCCTGTCCAGGGGGCCAAAACCAAGGCGCAAAGACGGGATCGTGCTTCCCTTGAGCCTTCGTGCGAGCGTGGATTCCACCCCATGAAGCAACTGTGTCACTGCTACCGTGTCATGGACGCCTGGCAAAATCTTGCGACATGCATACACACATGCAGACGCGCAGCCACCAAGCCAAATACACAAGTCTTGAATGCATGACATGGCTATCCGACAATATCCTACTGCGCAACTCTGCCCCTTTGCCCCATTCTATATTGCACCTCCCCATCCCATCCCCTGATGAGAACCGTCTACCAGATCAATCCGAGAAGCTCACTCCAGAGCGCACTTCGCCGGAGCCTGGCCTATCTTTGCCACAAGTGCGTCACACAAGAAGCGTCATTCCCCGTCGCGACCGACGAAAGCCCCATTGTCCAGCTGGCCTTACTTTCCCAGCAGCGGCATTACCATCACTTGGACGTCAGCTAACTCGCAGGCGGATGACTCATACATGAATCATGCAGCATAGCGCCTCACAACCCCAGACCCTCCCCCCGCCCCCCCCACCCACCCACCTCCACGTTGCGCGGAAAACGGCCAGACGCAAAGGCGCAGGACAGGTGCGCCAGCCCAGCCGAACGCCCCCACCATCTGCAGAATATGCAGAAATGCTAATGCGTCACACATGCACGGAACGCATTACGTACGCAACAGGCTATGTTCTGTGTCCCATCACCCTGAGCTAAAACGGGCTTGCATGCAACACGTCTGCCGAGCAGCCCAAGCAAGTCTCCAGGAAGTCCCAGCCACGAGCCCCCTGCTTGCTAATGCTGCTGTTGCCGCAGCGTTGACGAAAATCAGAATCCCCCCACCGCCCCTTGACACACCCTCCGGAAAAGATAGCCACCACGAGCTTGCCAGCCCCTACCAAGAGCCGCGTTTGTTCTCCTGCAAAGGCACAAGCACTCGTCACAGAGCATTGAGTTTCTGAAGTCGTGCACTTCAAAAATAACACTGTTGCACAGCGCCAAACGCTGTGCATGTCCTGGGACAATCCATTGGCAAGCGCCATATGCTTCGCATCACAAACCGGCCCTGGGCGCTGATATAGGAGAGAGTGCTCAAGGGGAAGCATGGAATGCAACCATTGTCACGAGGACAAACATCGCTGGAAGAGGAACAGAGTCACAACCATTTGTGGCATGCTTCCATCACATCAAGACAATCCCTTGGTGTAGGGACCACAACATGTCGATTGGTATGCTTGGCGTCAAATTGTCGCCGAGCTTTTCCCCACCCCTGGCTGTCATCTGGCGCTGCGAACATTCAAACCATCTCATATGGGCCCCCTGAGCGCATACTTCTTGCTCTTCGTGTTGCTTGTGGTGCATGCCCTTCTTCTTGCACTGGGAGACTCTACACCATCTTGTCACAGAATGAACAGTGTCACATATCACACACTTGCTCAGGAGGGGCCGTCTTCTAGCTTATGACAACCCCTGCCCGAGGCGCAGATTATGTTTTCGGTCATGACGCTTTGAGACTGAGCACAACAGACGCCGTGACCTCTGCTGTTGAAGCATCATTCTGAGGACACTTGGTTGATTGATTGCAGGGGTGCCCTTTGTATGAATTGTATTGGCGTGTAACCAACCTTGCCCCCCCCACCCCCACTCCCACACCCGCCCACTTGCAATGTCGATTTGATGCCAAGCGTGCCAAAATCGACATGGCACGGTCCCCCAACCTTGGAAGTCAATGGATCGTTCTGGTTTCACCACGAGCCTTCAATGGCTGCAGCTTGCTAACAAACGTGAGAACTCCTAGCCCTTGCACCCTTTGCAGGCGATAGCAGATGCAGCAGGATCTTACGTACGGAGCTCATGCCACTGCCACAAGAATTGCTTCGGGACAGAACTCAAATTGGGTGTATCAAGATGAGATTTCAGCGATATCAGCGTGTTTGAATCGCCCCATTGCCAAGTCGTGACCGGCCCGCTGCAACAACTTCAATATTTTACAATGCATCCAGTGGCAATGTCTTTGACTGGACAGACAGGAAACAACAGCAGCCAAAGCACTTTTGAGCATCGCACGTTCGAGCATCGCAAGGGACAAAAAACGAAACAGTATGTGCAAAATAGCGCAAATCAGCAATGGCTTCAGGACTTGAGAAAGTTGACAAGCCATAACAGTTTACAACCCACTGCCTTTGTGCCTTTCAGGTGATGTTGGGTGGATCCACACAAGTGCGACAAAAAGATGGAATTTTTGTGTTCATCGGAACAAATCGTGTGTGTGATTTTTGGATTGGGGACTTTCGGTCTTTGCTTACCATCTGGAACAACCTGGGCAGCACATTCACGTTCTGCTGCTAACTTTCTTGCTTCATCATTTTACTCCTTTTCTTGGTCAATTGTCAATTATCAGTTGATTCAATATTCGTACGTCATTTATCTACCACGCAATTTACCACCATGGCAGTGGAGGCGATACTTACGTGGAAAACATAGGTTGAGCTAATGTACTGACATGCCCGTGATCATCGAACGCACGTCCCTCCTTGACAGCTTCAAGGATCCAGCATCAAAAGATCGGGAACGGAGTGAGTGGCGCCCAAGCCGACTGCAAGCAACAAGCAGCAACAATTGCTGGATCAGCGATCCAACGCTGGCAGATAATCGCAATCGAGTGTGGACGGGTTGGCAGTTCACAAACAGAAAGGACACCAAGAGGCTGCAGATTGAACTATCTGTACAACATGGTTCAGCGGCATGCACAATTCAAGCTGAGCTTCGACAGCCCTATCAAGCTTCAAGGACCAAATCCAATGCACGCATAGCCCTCAGAGTCTGAGATCTGAAGTGAGCTCAATGCACCTTCACTTCCAGGCCTGCAGAGCGGTGTCAGGCACGAGTCCGCATTCAGAATGTGCACAACACGGTCGTCACAAATGTCAAGGTTGAAATTTAATCCACTGCAAGCCACTGGGCATGGTTTCCAAACCTGTCGATCATATCGGTCCAACAATACATCTCAAGCACTGGTGTTGCTCACCGGCAGTTGATTTCCAGCGGTTCGGCACCAAAGTCCTTGGGCGATAGGCCCCTTTCCTGCATCCGCTTTTCCAGATTCTTATACTGGAAGCGCGCATAATTCAGCTGGCGCTGCATGCGGTTGACTATGTTCTCCTCCTCCATTTCCAGCTGCTGCTCCATGGCGACCTTGTCTCCGTTGAGCTTGGCGACGGACCTGCCAAGGTCCTCAATCTGATGCACACACGCTTTCATCAACATGTGCATCAAAAGACGACACTGGCGCAGTACATTCACATCAGTTGGTACTGCGCATGGCCCCCAAACCCCAAGCACGCTTAATGAGTGCAAGGTCGGCTACTTTCATTATCTGACAAATGCAATCTACTCGGGGTTGAGCAGCCCGACAAGGGCAACACTAGGTCGGGCGTCAGGACTACATACTAACCTTGCAGCCTCTCTTGCGCTTGAGCCTCAGGGCACAATACAGATTAAAGAAACATCGATTTCGTGAACAAAACTTCAGCACTGGCAGACTGATGTATACCATCACCCAAGCGACTTCTATGCCAGTTTCCACAGCATTCAATGAGTTCTGCAATCAGCTCTGCTTGGTGTGGGATGGGGCAAAATGACACGAATTCTCTTAGTCAGAAACACACTTTTGCTCACTCAGGTGATCAAAAGCCAAACATGCCACAAGTCTGGCAAAACTGCCCATGGCTCACACGACTGGTTCCCCCAGCGAAGTAGTCGTGCTGACTTTTGTTCTACCTGTCCGCGCAGCTCATTCTTTTCTCGCAGCAGAGCACCCTTCTCGTGTCCCAGCTTCCTGACCTGCAGAAAAGGCAAAGGTGTCCCACCTCAGCCCTCCCTGGCAAAGAGCACCACTGTATTCAAAACAGCTCCACAGCAAAGCAGCAGCAAGTGGTTCAACGACCAGCACTGATACAGAGACACAAGGGATAGAGTGTTATCAACACAGATTCACAAAGAAACAACCCCAACTAAGCAATGCAGGGAGCAATAAGAACATCACTGCTCAATGTGCAGGCTGGCCTTCTCCTCAATCACTGCACCACGGGCACGTGACCTTGGGTATCGATGCAGTGGGGAATTTTGTGACGATATCCGTGGCTGCAATGTTGAATAATCGAGCCAGCGATCCTGATGCTCACCTGCATCTGAAGTCTGTTGACAATATACTCCTGCTCCGCCTCCAGTTGGTTCTCAAGGTCGATTGTTTCCAATGTGAGCTTGCCTTTCTCCGAATTCAGGTGCTCAAGCTGCAAGGGACAGGTGCAGCAGGGCACACACATCCATTCACCACTGTGGAACTCTGTCATTATTTTTACGTTGTTGAAAAAAAAATAAAATACATTCTGATGATCTGGCTTGCTGAGTATCATGCACAGAACGCAGCTCCATTGGCAAGGTGGCCTGCTACATGGCCCAGATTGACCTGTCAGTCCAAAGGGACTGAAGATACAAGTGCATTGTACAGTATTGTACCATCGTGCATTGTGCTACAGTACAATAGTGCACTGCGCTACACTGTGCTGCATTTTGGCCATCACTACATTACCACTTGATACACTACACTTCTGCTGAATTCAAGTACAGAACTGTTGCATGACATTCTTAAGGTCCCTGGCAAATATTGAGCTTTTCAGTTGGGAAAGGAATTGAGCATCGATTGCACAAAAGGAGGGCAATCAGTGCAACAAGTTGGTAAAGACCGACAGCAGCATATGGGAATCAGGATGACTTTTGTCTGATCTGGATGGCAACCGCCTGCCAATTTCTCCTCTATTCCAGGTGGACCTCTTGCAGGCCACATTCAGGGCTTTAGACTGAGACCTGTGGACATCCCAGAATCTCAATGGCATGTGACTAACTACCTGACCATTTCCATTGCACCAAAGTGCAAAAGGACACAATGGCCATGGCTCGTGTCCCAACCGAGTTCAGATCATCAGAAAGCATCAGTTTCTTTCTGGCATTGTGCATAAGTCTGGCAAGGGATGCAATGTGATTGAGTGGGCAGCCTCCAGCTATTCCAACAGTGAAACAGACAACAGCACTGCAAACAGTAGCATGCACACAACTTCTCCATTGGCCCAGCCTCTGGGCCAGATGGGAAAAGAAATCATCAAAAGTTAGGAATTCATTGTGTTTCTATGGCCCGTACCTGCCAGAAGCAACGACACTGCTTTTTCGTGTCTTCTGACAAAGGCACCAACCATGTATTTGCAGTCTACAGGGCACCGTATCACCGCTTCCATGCCCACTGGACCAATAGCAGCTGGGGTCATTGTGGTAAGGTGCAGCAATCCACAAGGCCAAATTGACTTTTGAGGTTTATGCAGCAACCTGCTTTCGGAGTTTGTTGACTATGTACTCCTGCTCCACCTCCAGCTGGTTTTCGATGTCCACCTTCTCCTTGGTGATCTGTTGCAAAGGCAGCCACAGGACTGTGAGGGCCCTATCACATCCTGGACCACTGCCAGTGTGGCACAAACAGAAAGCCATTGTGCTTCCACGATGCTGTGGGTAACCATGGAACCAATTCTAGGTTTGTCATGCATCTCTTGCCCTGCAGTGACAACACCAAACCTGGAGTGCAAAACCTGACTTCTTTGAGATTATGCATTCATTTTCGTACAGACATGTTTTGGTCATCCTTTTGGTCGTCCTTCTTCTTTTGTGTCTCGATTCATCTTCTTGTGATGCAACACAAAGCTTATTCACTTCTGTTGGGATGAGGGCAGCAGCTGGACCCTTGATGCGATGTACAAATGCGGACGAGGAAAGGCGATTCGAAGCAGGCAATTGACGTTGGATGTGTGGTGGGTACAAATCGGGGCAGCACATTTGCCTCCAAGCCCCGCGTTGATTTAAGCCATGGCATCCAGAGTCGAAATAAATCTGCAGCGATTGTTTCTGTCAGAACGTGACAATTCGATGTCTGTTCCTCCGATTGAGGCGAAGTCAACCCCTGATATGGCCATGACGCATTGTCATCTGGAGATCACAACGACAACGCATACACCCACTGTGCAGCTGTTGTGAGCCTGTTTGGATACCTACTCGGATGGGGCGGAGACACGCCAATTTCCAACATCAGCACTCGCAGGCTGTACACCCCGGTGCCCGCACCTTTTCCAGCCTCTTCTGCAGCGTGTTTGTCAGGAACTCCTCCTCCTGCTCCACCTGCAACGCCGCACGCCGCCATCAGGCTCCCGGACCAAACGGGACGCCAGCCCCCATCCACCCGTCACTGACACGGCTCCAATCCGCAGATGGGGTATGTGCAAGGGCCCACGAGACGCAGCGCCTGCCAGTATCGGAAACCATTGCAATCGGATCAAGTGCAGCGGCGACCGGTGTCATTGATTATCGGTGTCGATCCGGCGCGCACTCGGCCAACCCTTCATCAGGTCGTCAAGGGCATGACTCTGCACTCCGTTTCTGCTGACCTGGCCTCGTTTCCGAAAACCAACAAGAGCGTCGACGCTTGGCCAGCCAATCAGCCCCCCCCGCGCAGCCCCAAGCCGCCTCTCTACCCCAACGGATCTCGATGCACCGACGCTCGGCAACCCAACAAGCCCCCACCCACCCACCTCGCTGGCGAGCATCTGCTTCTCGCGCTTGAGCTGCTCCAGGCGCTTCACCAGCCGGCTGATGATGTACTCCTCCTCCTGCTCTACCAGCGCTTGCTGCGGCAAAGCCAGCGCAGCGCCTCAGGCCAAGCCCCCGCCAGCGCCGCGACACGATCCACGGATCCCGAAAGCCGTCAGGGGTCACCCACCGCGGCCAGGCTCTGCTCCCGGACGGTCTTCAGCTCCTCCGCGAATGAACCGCTGCGGCGCTTCTCCCTCTCCAACTGCGGCGCACACACCCTTGCCATTACCCAAGCCCCCATCCCACACCCATAATCCAGGGCCCTGATCTCCAAACCATCGCCAAAGATTGGCGGCGCTTCGCCGCTGGAAAATGAACAATGGCGCGGAAAGCGCGGTGCGATTGGAAAGGCCGAACGCACCAAGCTTTGGCGCTCACACCCTTGCCATTAATTCCCCACTCCACGCCCATCCTGCACGGACCTGATCTCAGCCCTCTCGCCACAGATTCTCACCGATTCGCCGCTGAAAAGAACTAAGGCGCGGAAAGCGCGGCGCGATCGGAAGGGAGGCGCGCACCATGCCCATCGTCCTCTCCAGCTCGTCCAGGACGCCGTCCCTGGGGACGTCCGCCCAGGCCTCCCTCGAGAACTTCCGCATGGGCGGCCCTCGTCACGCAGGTCTTCCCTACCCTCAGCACGGGTCGTCAGCGGCCGCGCGGGCGCCTCAAAAGGCCGATCGATGCCCTAGAAAAAGCGCGAGCCAGCGGGGGTGTCTTGGCACTAGGGGTGTGGCCCGGTGTGTGTGCCTGCTGTCGGGCCCGTGCGTTCTGAAGGCCGGGAAGATCGGGGAGGACGTTCTTCGGGAGGGGAGCGGGCGCGGAGATACAGAAAGCGGCCGACGTGTGCAATGAGGGTGTGGACAATATCGTTACGTAAATGTGAGAGGGGCGGGATGTACGGGGTGGGCGGTACACCGTACACGGCGTTTGAAGGGAGTTTGGGATCCTGTGCTCGCTGATTGGATGCCACTCCCGCGTTACAGGTTTAGTTGTCAATGAACTGTACATGACCGTCATTGGTTGTTGACGAACCGCACGTGACCGTCACCTTTTTTTTTTCCAGCGAAACTGATCTTATTTGCGGCAGTGCAGAAGCTGGGGAATTTGTGACAACAGGCATGACAAATCCTATAGTGTGCTAATCAATTCTGATGTTGTTGCACTTGTGTGTCAATCAATGAATCAAGTTTCCTTAAATTTGACGCTTCAACAACTGAGGTTACGGTGCCTCTCAATAGTGTTCAAGAAACCTAATATGCAACTCAACAATGTTCATCTTCATAGGACCCCCAAAAGAAAAGAGACCCCCACAGAGATGATCATGCACTAGGTGAAGACTTACAAAGGAGCAGGCCCCCAAGTCCCCAATGCCCTCGATCATTCCACTCAGAGTAATAAAAACACAAACACACCTTTACTGGCCAACTTCAATCAGCACCTCTAATAAGAAATCATCAGGAAAGTTTCCTGAGTTTAACGTGTTTTGCATTTTATCCTCCTTGTGCTGCTACCCGCCTTAGGTCCACCACCTACCAGCCCCTCGAGGTCAGATTATTATGGTTCTATCGAGAGTACTAGGGGGAAGGCTCGGGTGGAGGAGGTCCAACCAACCTCTGTTTCCTCCGTGGCTCCTCTAGAATCGGCGGTTGTTCCGTCATTGGGTGCCCCGGTACCTTCGCCAGCCGTGGGTTGAATCAGCTCGTTCGGGTAGCTTGAATTCAAGGGTGTTTCGAAACACCCTGGTGTACTAAGCTAAGAGACAAAGCCACTGTGGCTAAACACGGCATGCATGCCACATCTATGTAGCCCAACGTCCCCACCGAATTGGGTCAATGAGTATGATTCTACCCAAGGGAATCCTCAACCTGGGTGAACATGCCTCACAAAGAATCCACAACAGCCCTCCACCAATGAGCTAGCACATGGGAGCCTTAAGAAAGATAACAGGGGGACCTTGCCCAACCCCCACATACCACAGAAAAACCCAGCAAAGGAGAGCCTTTCAATGTTGTTTTCATCCAATCTTTAACTCTGCCCAATTGGGCTTATTTTGTAGCGCCAAGGGTGCATTACTCAGCCATTCTCCCGGCCCGGTGAGTTAAAGTATCCGTCACCTATACAGTGCCCCGAGCCTCACGCCGAAGCGCTCCTTGCAGAGCCCGGCCACTTTTTGCCCGCCGCCGCCATTGTGCTCCACGACCGAAGGCACTCTCGACGTCAAAAACTCGGCAGCAGGAGTGCTCCTCGCGGTCCGGGTGAGGCCACGGTATTGATCGCCACCTGACCTGGAAGGTAGCCATGAATCCATGGCTCCCCGGTGCCTCTCTCGCGCCCGCAGCTCCGTTCCATCGGTGACGCCGCAATGAAGGCAGCAACGTGGAAATGCCACGGTCACTTGCTAGAAGCGACCGGGCCACTCTGAAGAATGCAACTCGTAGGGGAAATGGAGCATGGGGAGGGAGAGGGGGTCCCACGATGGGCACCCATCGGCGTCACCATATGCTCGGGTAGCCACACTAATAAGCTCGGCGCGCATTTGCTTTGGGGAGGGCATGCTTCACAGGCTTGCTGCTGTGGGGTTGTGCACCTTGATCGTTCATGGATGTGGCATGCTGGCAGCGGAAAGGGGGAGCTTGGACGGGTCCCAAGGTGTAGTGTGGTTACTTGGGGTTAGACAGTTATTGCCTTTTTCTGCAGTGGAAATTATATATTTGGTAAGATCGTCCTTTTGGGGGTGCTATTTAGAGCTTCTTGGTTCCAACGCGTATTTAAACGCCCGATTCTGTTAAGAAATGATGAAGATATGGCCTCCTGAAGTTACAGTACTTAGGGCCAGGGGGTCGGGTGTTAGATGCTTGGAATCAAGGACAATTGGTCGATCATGGGTGAATGGTGGATGGTGACGATGTTCCTGGATGTGCACTTGCATTATCTTGTCTTGATGTGACCGCGATGGACCTGCGATGGGGCATCGCGCATGCGGATATGTGTGCACGCATGCATGGAATCCATGTAGCTCTCTTTGGCCCACTCTCTGGCCTCCCGTGAGCTAGCGAACCACCGCCCAGCTGTGCCGCCACCTCTTGCCAATAGCAAGCTCTGGGGAACGATGCCCATTGAGCATTGGGCCCAACGCACGACCACCAAAACGACTACCCCGGATATGCCCACCGTCCAAGGTAGAGAGGGCCGGCTGACCTCCAATAGCCAAGCTACAGGGCAGGGTGACCCCAGAGCCTCCAAAAACTAGCGGCTGCCAACGGGGCTGCAACAGATACCAGGAGCAATATCAGGCAGGCTATTAAAGGGGAGCTGGTGGGAGATGAGGTTGAGGAGTAACCTAGAGGCGGCATGGCAGATTGGTCATGCTGTGCCGGCCACCTACTCCACAATATCGTAGCCCATGGCCTGACCCACCTACATATCCACTCCATCCATATTGAAGGCTGCCGGAAGTTGTGCAATGCAATAGGCTGATAAGTTATGATATTGGTGTGTCTTGGTGTGTTTTATTGTATGTGCATGAATGTTGTTGTATATTCGTGTGTGCTACAGCTGCTATATCTACTGCTATTAAGAATTGTTTAATCAGCATTGTGTATATGTCCTTATAATGGTAGGGTCTCCTCGCTGGTCAACCACATGCGTGCAAGTGCAAAAAACACTGCTGAGCTGCGTAGGCTGCCAGTGGAAATAATAAGGAAGGATAATAACATAGTTTCTTATGAGGAGGAGGGGGTGTCTGCATCAGAGGTGTCCTCTGATGAGACAGGTGAAGATGGCAGGAGGCCCAAGCTATGGAGGGTACTCCAGCTGGTCAGGTCTGCAGAAATTCGATGGAATAGTATCGTTTTTATATTGCAAAGAGTTGTGTGCTTGAGGCAGGCCATCGACATATGGTTTGGGCTGCACCCCAAATACAATAATCCCATTGAGATTACACATTGGGGCTACCTAGAGGCCCTCCTCCGACCTTGGCATCTGTGAAGAGGTGCAGCAAGAGGCTTGAGGTGGAGGCATATCCCGCGGGCTCTAAGTCTCCGACCAAGCTATTGAACCTCTGGAATTTTCTTTGTGACATGGGCAGCGTGGACAACAAGGGACCATACCATGGGTTAATACCATTTTGCAGTGATATGCACCACAAACTAGAAGAGGCACTTAGCGACTCCATATAAGTCTGGCAAATATTTTTTTGGTTGTGATGGATCTCATTGGTGAGCGATCATCACTAATCACTTAGTGATGGTGTTGTTGGTGTTGTGCATTGTCTGTCATTATGGTGCCATTTATATAATCAAACACATATGAAATATCAAAAGTGTTGATGGGTTGCATGGTGTTTGTAGCACACACTGTGTGCAATGTATGCCTGGAAGCATACCTTGCAAGGATACATATAGCTTTTGAATCCTATTAGGGAGAAGCTTGTATTGGTGGATACCGTGATGGAGGACACGTTGGCTGAGGTGCTGGAGTTGTGCTTTAAATTCGTGAAGGACATTAGGCGGTTAGAGACATCAGGGCAAGCAAGCCTGCCACCCCATATTGGACAACAGACTGTGCGCAAGAAGAGGGAGAAGCACACGGGACACAAAACGTTTGGCACCAGCTCCGAGGAGGACAAGGATGCAAGGTGGGGTCGGGGCCCAATGGCAAGTTGTGCCACGGGGCCTAGCCAACATGTGTGTACTATAGTGGGCGGTGAATTGATGGATGCCACACAACGGTTGATCGCACAACATGCTTAGGAGCTTTTAGCAGAACACTAGAGTATGTGTGAGCTGGGTGCCCCACAAGAGGAGGATACACTAGGTTATTGGGCACGGAACAATGCTCGATGGCCCATAGTGGCGTAGGTGGCCCGGCACTCATTGTGTATGCCGGCTACAAATACCGTAATAAAACGTGGCTTCTTGGTAACTAGCCATACCATGCGATCTTAGCAGGCACCTTTGGGGGACAAACGCATTGAGCAACTCATGTTCTTGTCCAGCAACACTAACTTACAATTTTTTTGGGGTGGCTTTGGCTTGTCTCGAATTGGACTATGGGCATGTGTGCGACTTGTCTCAATTTCAGCTATGTTTTCAACTTATACAGTAGGCAATGTACATGTTGCGTTTATTGCAAGCCAAGTGTTCTGTGCAAAATGTATCTCCTGCGCCTGAATCCGGCCTTATGAATGCCTCCCAAATTTGCACTAGTCTAACAATGCCTTCCCCTCAACTTATAGGGGCTCCAATTTGCATGGTCCGTTCCTGAGTATCACGCTGACCGGCATTCTCACACGCTCGCACACGGTCACTCCCAGGCACGGGAAGCGAGGCCGTAACCAGATGTGTACAAGACAAGCATGTCAACCAAATAGTGTTCGCAGGAAAATATTACCAGTTAGCCAATCATTATTCCCCATACCCACCATGCCTTTACCCCCACATTCACCATTTTTGAGAACACCATGTTTCACCGCATCTTCCCATAACTACCCTACATAATTTGCTCACCCTCACATGCTTCCCTGCGCTAAACAATTGCTCAGCTGAACCTACTTATCCCTTTAGGTTGCATCTCTATACGGCCGAATCATATCGGTGTGTCTAACCCATATTTTCCCCTCTGGCCATCGCACTTCCCAAACTGTATTCGTTATATGGCGAATCAACTGTCCTAGACCCTTCCACCATGGCTCAAGCTTATCCTTGAGCGTTTCAACCTTCGTGTTCCAGAACCACACCCGATCCCCTGCCTTAAATATCCGTTGTATACGCCGTCCCCTTGTTCTGTAGTTTGCCTTCATGCGTTGTTGGCGTGTATACTCATGTAACCGTCTCCACACAGATTGTGAGCTATCCCACAATTGGTTCGGCGATCCAAACATGAATGAGCTAAGAGTCTTCTTGCTCTCTTCGGATGAAGACAAAGGCGTGTTATTGTAGATCTCCACTGCTCGCTTGACAATCCTGGCAAAATACTTTGGCTCCTCTGCCCACATGCGCCTCAAATGGTTCAGAAGTGTCTGGTTGAACCGCTCTACAAATCCAATGGACGCATGATGGTAAGGAGGGGAGTATTCCTGTATCACTCCCTCCTGGGTACACCATCTGTTGTGAATTCTGGTGGATCCAGTTGTACTGGTGACTTCACTTCATTATGTTGTACTGAGATATTGGGGTGAGAATTGGGTTTACTAGATACACTAGGGGATAGTGTGTCTATAATTTGATTTGCTGCTGTTTGGAGTAAATGAACACCTGATTATATTTGTGGTTCACGCTTCCAATGTAACAATCTTTCTGAGTTTCCCCGCTCGCTCTCCGCGTGCCCCTCGTGGGCAGGTCCTGGGGCGCACCCAATAGGGTGCGCAACACCATCTCTGCAATTCCTTGGATTGTGTAGCATTGCAGACGTCAGAACATAAGACCAAAGGCGTCCCTTGTTTTTGTGCCCACTTCTTTAAAACTTGCACAATGTCTGCCCCCCCTACACCTGTCACTGCCCATGCCCCTGCCCGTCGGGTCAACATATCCACGATGACAAGAACAAACCGCTTCTTCCCCACTTTTCTCTCGGGGAAAGGTCCCATGAAATCCAGGCCAATGACTTGGCCAGGCCTCTTTGGCATGTGCCAACTGCCAAACGGGTTGGATGGTTGAGGTCGATGGAACAACTGACATACTTTGCATGACCGCACTTTATCCGTCACCCACTGCCATGTCGGATGCAGACCCATCTGGCAAAAACGAAGATAAGTCTTCTTCACTCCAAAATGCCCTGCATGGGCCTGCTTCCATTGTGCCTGAGTAATGACCAATAAGCGATGTCTTTCTTCCACTGCGCAAACATAAGATGGTCCAGAAATCCATGCACCCCGTCGAGATAAAAAATCTGCCAAATAATTAAAGGGCCCTGGGCAAAATGAAATTTGTGGAGAATACCAGGAAAGGAGATCCAAACGCCGCTTGAGAAAATCACTTAAGTTTGCCGGATTATTGAAGCTCACAGGGGCTTGGTTGTCCATCACTGCATGAACAGGTGCCCCAAAAACCCATGGCCAAAATGTTTGGAGAGCCCAGCAGAGTGCCTCTAACTCCATCACATTGCTGACATGGTGTTGGAAACTGTTGACCACAAACCATGTGCACAACGTATGATCCGCTTGCCAGAGAGCAAAATAGTGCCCCAACCAATCTTGCTCACATCAGTAATGATAGTGAAGGACCCCAAAGATGCGAAAGAGGGAATAGCACATCGAACAAAATGACGACATAATAAAGAAAGAAAGTATCGCCACTGGTGCAAGGAAGGATGTGCTTGAACCTCCCGCAAAGCCGCAAAGACCTCCCGCAAAGACCTGATGCCCCCGCTAAATAAAGCGAGCAGAATAATTCAGCCAACCGCGAATCCGACGCCAACCTGATTGGGTCGTAGGCATAGGAGCCTACTCAAATTGAGTCAAAACAGAATCGGTAGGCTCCAAGCCGGAAGAAGTCAGAGTCACCCCTAAGTACTCAAAGTGATCCCGGCAAAATTGGCACTTATCCCAGTTCACGCGCCACCCATCCTTCTCCAGCTCCTCCAATAAAATTGCCAAGTCCCGCTGATGCTGGGACTTAGATTGGGAAAGTAAAAGAATATCGTCCATATTAAAGAGAATCAGAGAGTGAATGCGTTGGGACACCCGCCGGACAGTAGGCCACAAAGCCCACAAAAAATCATGCGAATTGTTTGAATAACCAAAAGGCAAATGCATGTACTCAAAGAAGGGGTCCGCCACTGCCAAACCCACCGCCCGCCACAAGCGTGGAGCAAGTCGCACTTGCAAATAGGTACTGGATAAATCCAATTCTGAGCCAGTATGGAATGGGCGTAAAGATGCCAACGACATCTCCCGGAAGAAACGGCTGATGTTGGATGCAAGAGTTGAACTTCCGAAAATCCAGCACAAGCTGAGTCGAGCTATTCTTTTTTGGTACTCCGAATGCTGGAATGACGTATGGCTCATGGTCAACCTCACGCACTGCCCCGAGCTGCACCAACTTTAAAACTTCCTCTAGCAACTTGGTCTCCTCAGCTGGCCCCGTCATAGGGTTGCAAGGCTGCGATTTCCACAGAAGAGGAAAGCAAAAAGGGAAGCTACGGACCATGTACGTGTGACACGTTCCAAGGTCAGCCTCAAAAACAGCCGCATATTTGGATTTTAAAGCGGTCACCCAAGAAGGCAGGGTGACGGTAGTCGCAATCGCATCCTTGGGGAACTCCCAGTTCATTTGACAAAAGCCCTATCCCTTACGACCCTCAGGAATCAAAACTACCCCCTTATCGGGAACCCAAAACCATTGAACCGAGGTGCGACACGCCAACAAATCATAGCGAGGCATCAACTGTTGTGGTTCTGCAGAAAATTTCTTAAGGGATCCCTAGATCCGTATGCCATCAGTTTTGACAAGAAATGTAATATTGCGATTGGGAAAAGTCACAAAACATTCCTGCAGAGAACCCGCGGGAAATTTGCATGGCACATTAATCCCTCGCGTCTCATATAGTCCTAAAACCACACTGCGATTCAACGGCAAAAACAGAAGACCATTTTTGCGATAAGGTGGGTAAAAAGGTCTCTCAACAAAGTCTAAAAAACCCTGGCCAGTTTTATGGCTGCTATCCCCACCCTTGAGCCCAACCCCTAGCGATTGAGAATGGTTCAGCCGCGGCCGACAGCCGCCCCCAAGCCGTGCCACCGCCCGTTTCCCGACATAACCCTATTGACACCTCCACTAGCCCCCCTCTCACCATCGATAGAAACAGTGCCGAACATGTCACAAGACGAGGAGGAAGGCAATAGAACACCTTGACAAAACGCAGCATGGCGAGGAATCGTGACCGCCTCAGATCCTGTGTTAAGCAAGATGGCCTTGATGCGGCCATGGTAATTCCCGTCAATCACTCCCCCCCAAAGTTGAATGCCATACCTATGGGCCAAGCCAGACTTCTCCTTGAGTAAACACCATGTGCCACGTGGAAAACGGCATGCCACACCAGTATCGACCGTCAGACGCTCCCCTGGGTGAAGACAAAACTCCTTGGGGGCGAAGAAGTCATAAGCAACATCCCCGGAAAATTTTTTTGTAGGGCACGGAGGGAGATGCCCCTCAATTGGAAAACGTTGAACGATCAACGCCTCAGGAGAAGCGTGAATAGGTAGACAAGAGGGAGGATTGTCATCAAAGGGAGGTACAACTAGCCCAGCGGGGGTAGCTTGCACCGGAAGACACTTGACCTGACCATCGCTATCTTTCATGGTCAATGTCCGGGCATCACAATCCACTAGGAGGCGGTTGGCCTTGAGAAAGGTGAACCCCATAATGAGGGCTGGTCCCTTACCCTAAAGGACATAAGCACGCATCGGCATGTTGGCACCTTGGACCTTGACAGGGAGGGTAACAGCGCCGACTAGAGGCTCAATATCGCCACTGCTGAAACGGACCTCAGCGTGATCTGCACAAGGCTCCACAGACCCCCATACCCCAAGCTTTTTGCCCAACGTCCGCTGGATGAAGGAGGACGTAGCACCAGTGTCGACAAGGGCATGGATGTCTTTGCCCTCGATGTTGACCTTGATGTGGAGGGACTTTTTCTGAGCAGCACGGCAAGCCACCGGGAGGGCAAAAAGCTGGTGACATTCTTCCTCCAAATCCGCCTCGCAGTCGTAAAAGGAGTCTGCCCAGAAATCATCCTCACCTTTAGCAAAGTTGTCTTGTATCTGGTCCAAGCCTTCGCGTTCAAAAAAGGAATTCTGCCAAAAGTCTGCCTCGCCATCAGCAAAGCCAGCCTGTATGTGTGTGGAACCCTCACCAAGATCCACCTCAAATTCCCGGAACCCCCGCTGCGGATGGCCTCTCGCCAAAAACTCAGTCGCCTCACGCCGGAGAGAGGATGATGTTGACACCAACTTTTTCCACGCAGTCATGAGACTACGTGGACCACCAATATTTTTAAAATTAATGGTGTCACCCCGGAGCACTGGGCGTTGGAAACGGCCATCGCCCCGGCGCAAGCCGTAGTCGGCAATGAAAGCATCCTCAGTCGCGTCATATGCCATTGGGTCACGAGACCGGCGCATATGATTGTCCACCTCCATAGGGTCGAACAGTACCATCTTATCCCCCGCACAATGTGCCCAATACCGTACACCCCAAATCGCATCAAACAAGCCATTCAAGGTGATATCGTGAGGGAGATGGCTAAGCTGATGGCGTAACTCCTTAGGAAGTTTCCGGTACAACTCTGCCGCTTTGACTTGCTCAGATACTGTGTCACACATCTCTGCAAAGAGGAAGTACCGATCAACGAAATCGATCCAAACCTCGTTTGGCTTGCAAGACATGCGGGCGAGGTAGTCCTGCTCAGATAAGGCATTTTTAGGAAGTAATTCTCGAACTGCCTTGACCAACTTATTCCAAAGGAAGACCTCAGTGATTCCCTCTCCTGTTTCCGCACTGATAGAAATAGCGAGTCGTGCAAAACGGCAGTGGGGCATTGATCCTGGGCAAAATTGCTTCAAAAGGGCCCTAGTACGATCGCTAAATTTATCTGTCTTGGCCTCCCAACGTGCCGCATCAAAAATCCACAATGAGGCCTCGTAAGACAACGTAGTCAGGAGCGGCCCGTCATGCTCAAGGCCCGGGTTAGGCTCAATTCCGCTGATGAACAATAATTGCTCTGTTATAATGTGGTCATCCTGTACGCTCTTCTCTATGGTTGAATTACAGTGCATTGCATCCAACTAGAGACCACGACGCACTGCGGACACCATATTGGTTGTCCACATTGGATGTTTACCCCTCACAACATCAGCACAACCATACTCCCCTCCTTTCCCTCTCCCACAACACCCATTACTGATGGGAAAATAGTGTTGTCGACACCCCTCGCTGCCCCGTTCAGCACCCCCATCTCCTTCAGTACCAATACTGGCCATTTATTCTGAATTCTGACCAGTTTCATTGACTACTGGGCCCCCAAACCTTCCGCTCCCTCCCCCACGATTCCCCCCACTGACAAGAAAACCCGTCTGGTGACCACAGTTACTGTAATGGGGCGCGTGATCGATCGCGCCCCGCTCGCGCCCCTCGCTGCTGCAACCCAAAGGTGGTGCAGCTGGACGGAAGCTGTTTCCGCCCCCGCCCTGGGTGACTAACGTCTGACAGGTTCCCCCGGTCCCTGCATTGGGCCCCGCCCCCGCATCACGCCGCTCCCCGCGTTCCAGGCACCCGCCTGCCTCCGGGGCCATTCCCCTCAGTCCCTGCTGGTCCGCTTGCTTGCTGCCAACCCACGCGCGAGCACGCCCACCTGTCATCCACGTCGGGGAATCGCTGATGTCCGCCGGGGACCCGCCAAGCCGCTCCACCGCGCCACTTGCTCGCTATTTGTTGGTGAGCCATTCCCAAACCCGAAGAGCTCCCTGTGTCAAGGCGCGCGGAATGCGCCATTCCGCTGCTCTGCTTAGGCCTTGCATTTCCGCCGGGTAGCCTCGGTTCCGCCGGCCCGCCGCATCGCTGGAACCCCGCCATTCTGCCGCACTGTTTTCAGCGACCTCGCCGGCGACCAGTCCACGTCGGGCATTGTCAGGCTACGCTGCGTCAATTCCACCGGTCACCGAGGCCCCTCAGCCCTGGCGCGCATCTCCGAACCTTGCCGCCGCTCCCCAACTACTTTGCGACACCGCCAATCTGCCGAGCCGCTTGGAATTAGTCGCTCTGTCGGATTTGTCCCTACCCACCACCTCAACGAGTTCCCACAAGCCTTGGTGGACATCGCCGCTCCGCGCCCCTCCACCAGCTCCGCCGGTCGTTGAGGGATCTCTGCCGTGGTGTCCATTACCACGCCCTGCCCGTTGGCTGCATTGACTCCCCACCATACCGTTCCAATGGGGTTCACGTCCGTCAACGGCTCAATCAGCCGCACCCGCCATGCAACACGCCTCCCCCAGCGTCCCTCTGCAACCTCCTGCCGCTTCTGCTGTTGCACAGCCCGCTGCCGCCCCCTCCATTTCATTCTGCGGGCTGCTGCACCCGGAAATAAGAAGGTAGCGGCCCCAATCCCGAGTAGAGTCGGGCCGGATGTGTGGCCTGACACCCACGCCAACGGATGGCCGGGCCGCTGGGTTGTGGATCCCCG
Source organism: Ostreobium quekettii (assembly GCA_905146915.1). NCBI lineage: Eukaryota > Viridiplantae > Chlorophyta > Ulvophyceae > Bryopsidales > Ostreobiaceae > Ostreobium > Ostreobium quekettii. The sequence continues at coordinate 66,830 of CAJHUC010001652.1, forward strand.
AAGCCTCCACTCCCCCTCTTGCCATCCGATCATGGCCGCTTGGAATGAATCACGGTGGTCCAACGTCGTAGCCTCCACCTGGCACCTCAAGTCCACGGCGGCCTCCCACAGCACCACCACCCCGAGCACCGCCAAAACGATGGCGGCACTCGGGGATCGACAAACGGGACGGCGACGCCTCCCACGTCACCATCGGACACCTGGGCCCCCAGGGTCCGTCCCGGGCTCTGAAACCATATCACACTGACCGGCGTTCTCACACGCTTGCATACGGTCGCTCCCAAGCACGGGAAGCGAGGCCGTAACTAGATGTGTTACAAGACAAGCATGTCAACCAAATAGTGTTCGTAGGAAAATATTACTAGTTAGCCAATCACTGTTCCCCATACCCGCCATGCCTTTACCCCCACATTCGCCATGTTTGAGAACACCATGTTTCACTGCATCTTCCCATAACTACCCTCCATAATTTGCTCACCCTCACACTGAGGATTGGACTGGGCTCCAATCACTGGAGCAGACCAAAACAGACAAGGACGGGGCTGTTCCATATCAAGAATAAATCTGTTCTTGATCAGGAATAGATCTGTTCTAATAGGCATACATTAAATCCAACTCGACCTTTGCCATTTACGCTGGCGGCACCCCCATAATTGCCAGGTACGGTGGGCCCGTGTATGGTCGCCAGCCAAAAACATGCGCAAACGCACAAGACATTTGGCGCCCAATGCCAAGCGACTAGCCGGGGGATATGAACCTGGCGTGCGCGAGCGGCGGGGGCAGGACCTTCAACAACCGGGTGAGCTCGGTCGCCAGGCGCCACATTGGCGCCCATGGCAACTGGGCACTAGCTTTCTCGGACGTCGATCGATCCATGCTCACGGCGGCCTCAACCCCTCCAAGGATCCCCTCTCCTCACAACACACCAGCGGGTGCCTCCCTGTCCCCCACGCTTTGCCTAGCCCACACCCCCGCCCACCACTCCCACCCACGAAAACAAAGATACACAAATCCGCAAAGGAAGAGAGGGGAGAGGACGTGCTCCGTGGCTGCCCTAGAGCGATCGACCGCCCGACCGGCTACTAGCAGCGGGCCAATGCTCCATCCTAGGCGTTGGGCCACCCAGGGGGCCCTAACCCATGCTCCCGCCCGCTAACCCAAGTCTAGCCGGACAGGACGCTCAGTGCCGGATGCAAGCGACCGCCAGTGCCTAGCCCAGCGTTGCACGAGTCCCCACCTGCCAGCTGGCGGGGTTGGCAAGGATCTCCTCTGCAAAGGTGGGCCGTCCCGGAATGGGGACAGACTAGTAATGGGGACAGAGACGGGAACGGGAATGGACCGGAGTCCGTCCCCATCCTTGGGCTCGCAGGCCTAGGAACGACTCTGTCCCTGGGCTAGAATGGACTGTGCTAGATTTGGAACAGTGTGTAGCCATCCCAATTCCATTCTAAGGTAGTACGGCCCATCTTAAAGTTTGTTCTTGTACTTCCCATGGCATTCCAGAATCCATTCCGGGCCGATCCAGAGTCCGTTCTAGGCCGTTCCGGAGGCCGTTCCAGACCATCCTAGAACCCGTTCTAAAGTCCATCCCACAATACATAATAACATCAAATTCATGCGTGGACCAATAAGAATGCAGTGATCAGATTTGACGCGTGGGCCGTGCGCCCCACGGTCCACAAACGTGGTGTCCCTGGCACTCTGCTATGCAGTTTGCACTTGTTGCGATGGGTGGCGACACCAGGCAGACGCAGCAGTGGCAGCTTTTGTGGGTTGGGGAGCCCTGCCCCCCGGCCCGACGTCACTAAGGCGGCGCCCCACAACCTGAGGCAGGGGATACCCAGGGCCAGATAGAGGGGCGCCCGGAAAGGCAGTCCCCCCCCCCCCCCAAGGTGAGGGATCCGGGCATGCGGAAATGGCGGTGGCAGTGGGTGAAGGCTCGGGGGCGTCCATTGGCGGCAGCGCCCCGCTCCTGGACCTGTTCGATTATGCTGATACAGGCTCATGCTAAGGTGGGCGCCTTCTTGCTAAGTCCGTGGACCCACCTTGCCACGGCACGTGAGTCACCATGACTCACGCCGGACTACCCATTACAAGACGGTCTACTATTTATATGTTCTAATATTTTTCGTGGCTTGAGACTACATACATAGTCTAGGGAAGCCAATCACCCTAGACCAGTGACAATGGACGGTTTCTAATAATCTAGAGTTCCTTATAATGGAACTCAATATAAACTATTATGCCTTAATGGGTTTTTAATACCCATACGGTGTATCAACTCGTCCCTCCCCCGGGACCAACGTCCTTTGAGGTATACAATATGTCAAGTAAATACGCGGCGAGAACCCACCATAGGGTCGTCCAGCAAGCCTCCCGGTTGAGACAGATACTTTACCTATTTTGTTGTTGGTAGAACACATTAACAAGAGGAGCTATACATACAAAACATTGTCAAGTCAAATCCCACCTCTATTTATGTGTCTGTGTGTTGCCCTGGGATCACCCCAAGGGGAAATTTGTCGCTCCCTACTGGAGGTAAATTAAGTACCCGAAGGTGAGCCGCGTCCGCAACCACCACGGGCATCACGGCCTCCTCTACCATTGCCACTAGATCCGCTGCGACATGAGGGTCCACTGCCCCTCCCAGGTGTGGGTGCTCGCACTGATCGCATGCCTCTCTCGATATTCTGAATCCAGGGGTAGATTACACGAATGACAGGTACAACAACTAATTCTTAGCGTTTTTATTTTTGACGCTTACTACATCTAGCACCTGATGGGTGATTATGTTTTGAGTATTGGTTCTCAAGTGTTTGTAATATTTCTGCACAATTGGTTATATCTCTTTCAGGCTCCCAATTATTATGTTCATGATTATACCCGGTCCACTTTACTAAATATTTTGTACGTAGTTTGTTTCATACTCGTCGAACACGTTTGTCAAGAATATTCTCGACAGTATATTCGAGTTCACCCTCCAACTCAATTGGAGGGGGGTGGAGGTTGTATACGACCTCCATCTTTATATAATATCAATTTTGAAACATGAAATATGGGGTTAACCCGTTTTATGCTCGGCGGCAGCGCGAGTTGGTAGGCGACCTCACCCATTCTCGCCTCCACTCAGAATGGCCCAAGCCAATGTGGCAAGAGCTTTTTTGTCCCTGGGTGTTTTAGGGAGATGTTCTTTGATTGTAGGAATACTCGATCTCCTACTTGATAGACGACGTCTCGTTTATGCGGATCCACTACACGTCTTTGACTGTCTTGGGCTTGTTGTAGGTGCTCTTTTGCCAACTTTAAGGCAGAAGCAACCTTAGCCATTATTTGAGTTATAGCCGGGATCTGGTATGGGACCTCGTATCCCTCACACCCCTCACAGGTGGTGTCAAATTGTGCAAGACGTGTTGGGATTTCATATACTAGTGGGCTGACTACATGTCGCCCATAATTTAGGAAGAACGGAGTCTCTTTGGTTGACTCATTCTTAGCATTATTTATAGCAAACTCAGCTAAACTGAGTTGTTGATCCCATTCGTCTTGGACAGTAGCACTATAGCTCTTGAGATAGTCTTTGACGGTGCGGTTCATTACCTCAGTCTGACCATCCGTCTGTGGATGATAGGTTGTACTCTTAAGGTGCCGAATCCCCCATCTCTCCAACAATCGAGAGAAGAACCCAGAAGTAAACCGGTTGTTGCGATCAGTCAGTAACTCCTTAGGTAACCCATGATGCCTAATGGCATTATGGATGAGGAGATTAGTAGTATCCTTAGAGGAAACCTCTGTGGTAGTCGCTGCCAATCTGACCATCTTCGTCAAGCGGTCAACAAAGATGATGATCGCATTGTTGTCTGTCTTTGTTTTCAGTAGGTCTATAATAAAGTCAATGCTCACTGCTTCCCATGGTGAGGCTGGGATATGCAGGGGTTACGCCAAGCCAGCTGGCTTAAAGCGACTATAATTACACCTTTGACATATGTCGCATGTGCGAGCATATTCTATGATGTCCTTTCGCATCCCTGGCCACTAGTAATACCGTTGTACCAGGTCGATGGTTTTCGTTGGACCAAAATGGCCAGAGTACGGAGAGTCGTGAGCCTGTCGCTAGTCTGCTCCTCACACTCATTACTCGTAAGTAATGTGGCGTCCCGAGCGTTCAAACAGTCCGATCCGGGAGTCGACTAAGGGGATCTGTAGCGTTTGCATGCCTTGTGCAGTACTCCCATTCGAATTGGAATTGTTGAAAGGATTCAGACTAGCGAGCCTGCCTTCATGACAATGTGGGCTGTGTTTTAAAGTAAGTGTTAGGGCAGTGGTCCATCACAAGGCAGAACCTGCCGCCTTCCAAATAACATCGCCAGAGTTGTATGGCAAATACCAATGCCAACAACTCTTCTTCTGTAGGTGAGTAGTTAAATTCGGCGGGTATCATCTTCTTACTGGCATATGCAATGGGGTGTTCTTCTTGTAATAGGATAGCCCCTAACGCCGTGTCAGAGGCATCAGCAACCACCTCGTATTCTTTTTCAGGGTCTGACATACGGAGGAGTGGAGCACTGGTCAAACACCCCTTTAATCCGTCAAATGCTGCTTGGCATGCCTCAGTGCACAGCGATGGTTTATTTTTCTTTGTAAGGTCAGTCAATGGCTGGGCGAGTTTGGACTAACCCTGAATGAACTTTTTAAAGTAATTAGAGAGACCCAAAAATTGTCGAGTCTCATGTACATTTGTCGGTTCTGGCCAGTCTTTCACCTTTGCTATTTTGTCTGGGTCTGGTCGAACGCCCTCTCTGGAGACTAAGAATCCCAAGTACTTTATTTGCTCTTTATTAAAATGGCATTTGTGTAGTCGGCAATAGAGTTTTTCCTTTCTTAGTATTTCTAACACTTCCCTTAAGTGAGCAAGGTGTCCTTCTGGTGTTTTGCTATACACTAGGATATCATCTAGATATACTAATACACATCTTCCTATTTGCTTACGGAAGATGGACTGCATGGCCTGTTGGAATATGGCCGGCGTGTTCGCTAATCCGAATGGTAGTACTTTGAATTCGCATAAACCAAACCGCGTTACGAATGCCGTCTTGGTTGTATCCTTTTTGTCAATTCTCAATTGATAGTACCCTTGTTGAAGGTCTATCACTGAGAATACAGTGGCACCCTTTAAACTATCTAGTAGGGTGTCAACACGTGGTATGGGCTACTTATTCTTTGCTGTGATTTTGTTAAGAGCCCTATGGTCTATACACATCTTGAGTGCTCCGTTTGGTTTGGGAACAAATAGAACGGGAGCTCCAAAGGGACTTGTGCTTTTGGTAATTAAATCCCTTTCCAGGAGGTATTGTACTTGGTCTTTAATTTCCTATAGTTCCCGTGGACTATAACTGAAAGTGGGTCTACTTATAGGCTTCGCGCCCTCTACGAGTGGTATTGTCAGCGCCACTCCTCGATCAGGTGGGAGTCCCGGTAAACTCTCTGGAAATAAATCTTTATATTCATCCAGAAGTTGTTTAACTTTCACAGGATCACATGGCTCTGAACCCGGCACCGTAGATGAAGACGGATTTGCAGGAGGAGTTTGAACTGCCTCTGTAGACTCGTCCCCCCCCACGGGGTCGCCGGCCTGGCGAACCAAGTCCAAAAAGACGTCAGCGCCATGGCGCACAACACGCATTGGTTGGGTCATGGTGCACAGGGAGGAGGGTGTGGGATGAGTGGAAGCGTCATGAAATGAAAGGGTGATATATCGGCCCTTATGGTGGTGACCAACACGGTCATGGGCATAATCAATCACAACTTGGTGATTAGAAAGCCAAGTGCCCCCCAGGATTAAACCAAAATCCTCAATGAGATTGAGGACAAGGCATTGGATTGTGTCCTTATATCCTTGAATATGAATAGGGACGTGAACAACTCCAATAG